>DVQD01000001.1:0-16116 GCA_018239605.1 Pyrrhopyge kelita
GTATATGGGTTATCAGCATAAAAAATAATTTCAAAATTACCTTTATATAATGCTTGGATTGAAAACATATCAATTATATAGCTACAATTTGTACCATCTGGTGTTTGTAAGAATTCGCAATCATTATCTTTTTCACTATAACTAACTGGTATTTGAGCATCAACTGCTCTTACTAATTCATTAATTAAATATATACGATTAGTTTTAGGGTTTAATTGTTTTAAATTATAAGTTGAATAAGTTATTCGTTCAGTTGGTTTACCATCTTTTTCTAAAACATTACCTTGTATTTTATCAGTTAATAAAGTTGTAAAACTAAAACTAGTAGCATTTGCACCAATCATAGCACCGACTTTATCATTTCCTTGTTCTCTAAATATTTCAAATGGTAAATAACCTTTACCTTTTGAGTTTTCAGACCAAAAAGCATCATTATAGAAACTATAAACACTAGAACTCATAAAACCATTAAGAAATTGAAAATTAGGTCAAGTTTTTTTATCTTGATTAATTACTCAACCTCATGGAATACCAAATGAAATAAAGTTTAAGAATTTACCAACACCACCTGGTATCGTAAAAGGGTTAAAAACTAATTTTTGTGTATAGTTTAAGGGTAATACTGTAATTTGGCGATTAATAAAATTATTCATATTTAAAATATCTCAAACATTACATTTACCCATCTTATTATATTCAATTTGAACTTGTCCAACTGTATTACCAAATTCATCTTTTCTTCTAAAATATGATGATGCTTGGGTACTAATAATATTATTAACATTACCACTATTTACTTTTACTTTATTTGGTGGAGTAATCATTCAACTTTTAGACCAATAAGATTCAGAATTATTATTTTCTTCATTAATAGTTGTTCCAACAGTCGGATTGGTTGCTGTTGAACTCGCTTTATCGGTTATAACAATACCCTCACTATTTTTTTGATTTCAAAAGTCATATCTACTTTCCATATCTTTTTTTCAATCTTCATAACCAGTTATCATTGTTGGTTGTATCCCTTGAATGTTATATCAACTTACTTCGGGTGATGCATAAGTATTTATTTTATCAGGTGGTGCAGGATACATGTTATACATTAATAAATCGCGTGAATTCATTACTTTTTTATTAAATTCACCTTTAATAATTGGTCGACCAATAACAGGCATATCAAAAAATATTGGATTACCATAAAATTTAACTGCCATCGCTCTAACACCAGGGTCTTTTAATAAAAAATCATCTAATTCAACAATACCTTTATTTAGTTTTTCATCATAAGTTATTTTAGGAAAAGTATAACCTTCACCTGGGGCACTTGTTTGTATAAATTGTCGTACTGATAAACCACTATTACTAATTTTGTCATTAATACTTGAAAAGGTAATTTCTTGTCATAAAAAACTACCATCATAAGGTGAATAATAATTAATAACATTTGATGGATATAATCATTGTCTATCTTGGGGTGCAGAATTAATATCACCACCCCCAATATTTAAACCACGGTCATTAAATACAGTATAAAAATTATAATAATCATTAATATTTAATTTATCGACATCTTCATCTAAAATTAATAAAGTATATTGTCTTTCGGTTGATTGTTGAGTAAATACTTGTTCAAATTTAGCCTCACCAAATTGAATTGAACTTCTATCATCAATTATATAAGCATCTCAATATTTACCAACTTTAACTTCTTTTGTATAAAAATTATCTGCTTTATTATCATTATTCATAAAATAACTTAATTTATATTGATTTAAGTATTCTAACATTTTATTAACATCATAAATGTTTTCACCATCAATTAATTTTCAATAAATATTATTATTTTCATCTTTTAATTTTATCGCAAAAGGTGTTTCATTATTGGCTCATATTGTTGAGTTAATTGGTTGTTTACTAAAATCATCAATTGTTAAAATATTAATTTCTTCACCTTTATATTTTTGAACTATTTTTAAACTACTTTGTCATTGAGCAATAGTACTTTCCATATTATCAAATATTCTTGTATAACTACCATAATCACTTGGTTTTGCATTATTAGGTTTTCAACCTGTTTCTGTATCAGGTATATATGAACTATAAACATTAAAAGGAAATACCATTCAATGTCTATTATCTCGTATATTTTCTCTAATATCTATTAAAGTATCGTGGGCTTGTCTTCTTAATTCTTCCATAACCCCGGGGTTAATTCTACTCATTTTTTAATTCTCCTTAATTTCTGTTCTACCTTGTAAGGCATTTTGATTATTACCAGTTTCATCATATTCTAGTAATTTATTATTATGTTCAATATCTTTGGATTGCATTTTATCTTGTCATGATTCTACTTTTTCATAATATTTAGTTGCCTCTAATTCATCAATATTATCATATTCAGTAATTGCTCTTATTGGTTCCATTGTACCATTATCTAATCTAGCAGTAATTAATTCATTTTGTCGCATTTGGTCTACTAAACTAGCACTAACAAAATCAAATCCATAAGGGCGTTCCCCCGTACCATCTCATAAACCATAATATTTTAAAACAGTATCAAACATCTTTGTATAATATTGCTTACGATATGCTTGTAAATATGCTTGTTTTTCTAAATCTTTTGTTTTAGTTAATAATGATTGTGTTTTATTTTGGTCATTATCTGATTTATCACCAAAAGGACTAGAAAAATGACATGCCAAATATACTTGTTCAATAATTGCTTTTTGGTCTTCAGTATATGTTTCTAAGGTTGGTGTTCCTTGTACTACTTGTAAAGATTGAGATAATTGACCATCTACTGTTGATGAACTTGATTGAACAAAAATATCATCAAATACATCTTGTAGTACTTTTTTATTACCTTTGTTATAAGCAGTCATTAAATCATCGCTTAGTATCCCATATCAATGCGTACGATTTGCATATCTTTCTTTTGATTTAATATTAAAACTATCTTCTAAATCAAATTGTAATTTATAACAATTTGCCATTGTAGGTCATGGATTTAAAGTAGTTGATGTTGATAAAAATAAAGGGTTAGGTTCATTAATCATTTCTCAAAAAGGTACTATTCCTAATTTATTTTTAAATTCTTGTATTAATACAGGTCTAACATCATCTTTAATTTGTGTTTTACTTTGTCCAACAACTACTTGATTATTTTTTGGTCAACCTTTAATAACTATTTTATCTTTGGTACAAATTAAATTTAAAATAAAACCACTATCTGATTGATGATAATTTAATCAAATATCAGCACCTTGTTCAATTTCATTTATTTTACTTACGCGTGATGTAAAGTTAAATGGGTTAATTCATAAATCAATATTGCCATCTGATGTTTCTAATAAACCGAAGATAGTTTTACCCATTAAACTTGCTGTTAATTCATTCTTATCTAATTTTTCTTTTATTTTATAAGTTTCATATCATCAATTTAATTTTTCTAAAATGTCTTTACGATGAGACTTAAATAAAATATCTTTACCATTTACTAGTCGCATTTGATGGCGAGCAATAATATTGGCTAAATTAATTGTTCAATCATAATTATAATATTTTAAAACACTATTAATATCATTTAAGTTTGGTAAACTAGGGAAAGTATTATTCATTGTTATTTTGCTCCTTTAATTTTAAAATAAGTGCATAATTAATAATATTTACTGTTAATAAACTAGGTTCATTTGCTAAAACTTGTACACATACTTTAACTTTTTGATATTTCTTAATATATTCGTTATATAAATTTAATTTACATATTGCGATATTATCTTTTTTTAATTCTTGACAAAGTCTTTTTTTAACTTGTCCACAAACAGACATATAAGGTCTTTTGGCATTTATTACACGCTCATCATGTATTACATAAATATCTTTTTTCATTAAGTTATTCACTCTCTTTCTTGTCATAATTTATAATCTGCTGAACTATTATGTTTAACCATTGGTACTAATTCAAAGTGCAAAGCATAAAAATCACTATCAAATGTATCATCATATAAATCTAACATTCGTTCTTCTCTAACATCTGGTTTATCTTCTCATTGAATTAATTCATATTGGGTTTTACTTACAGGACATTTTTCTCATAATCATTTTAATTGATTAGTATTTATTAACATTGTAAATGCTTCTACACGATGTTTTATTTTAAACTTCTGCTTTTGTGCTGGTTTAAAATGCATGTATTGACCAAAAGTATAATTATATTTTTCTCTATTTAAACTTTCTAGTGTTGCATAAGCACTATCATCAACATTAATTGATATACCTTGTTGAATTAAATTAAAGTATTGATTTAATTGATTGTTGTAAAACTCTAAAATATCTTTAACTTGTTCTAATGGTCCTTTAAATTGTTGATTAGCATTTGAGTGAGTATATTCTGCTACTTTATAGGCTTTTTTATCAAATGAATTATATATTCAAAAACTCGCTGCTGTTGTATGTCCCTTAGGACTAGTGGAGTTTGCTAAGTCAACACCACCTAATAATTTAGTTGGTTGAATAATATCTGTTGCTTGCATAATATCAATATATCTTGCAAAAATTGAACCACTAGTATTGCCGGGCAATCCTCAACTTCATACTCTTGCTCTTTCAATATCTAATTGTTCTAATCTTAATTGTTCATTAACTTTATCTTGTGGTAATTCATAATTAAGTCTTCAACTAGAATAATGAATAATAATTTTCATATTTCATTTTTCGATATATTTAATTTGTTCATATTTACTACGCATTATTTCTTCATTAAAAGGTAATAGTTCATTACAATAACCAACAATATATCTTTTTAAGCTTTCAGGATTACATGTATTAATTGTTATTTTATTTTGATAACCACGAATAGCAAATTCTAAATCACTTAAATCTTTTTGTTGAAATTGATCGCATTCTTCTCTTCAATCAATAACTAGTTTATATTTATTTAAATCAGCAAAGGCTTTTAATTTTTCTTTTCGATTTGGTGAATGTAAACCTTTACAATATATTTTGCTACTATTTGATAAAGTAAAAGTAAAATTTGATAAATTAATAGTATAAGGAATATTATTTTCATCTAACATATTTCATATATTTTGAAATATACTATCTTTTAAATCTTTACTTCAATACATACTAGCAATAATACAAATTGGTTCTTTAATCAATAAACTAATTTTTAATAATTCACCAAACATTTTAATATTTGAAATAGTCTTACCACTATATCGTGTTCCAATTTGATTAATTTCATTAACTAACTCATATTTTTTAGCAAATGGATATTTATTACCAATAGTACTATTTTGTAATAACCAATAAGGTGTTTCTAACAAATAAGTAAAATGATTAAGCATTATTATCACTTTCTTTTTTAATATCTCTAATATCCGTTTGTAAATTAACAATTATTGACTGTTGATTATTTAAGTTTAATTCTTTTTCAAGTTCTTTTTCTTGTAGTGAATATTTATAATTAAATGCTCTTTGTCAATATAATTTAGCACCATCAGGTGTTTTCATCATAAAGTTAATTATTTCACTTTCAATTTTATCAACTTGTTTTTCAAGTAAAGGAACTATCTTTTCGCTCCGATAAATTTTTTGTCTTCAATGGCGAGAAAGGTTGAATTCATTGGTTAAATCATTCAAAGTATATGGTTTATTAGGTGATTTATTTTGCCAAAATTCATTTATTTTACGATAAAATGTTCGTAAACTTGCTGTTTTTGGATTAAATTCTTTCATTTTTTACTCCTTTTTGCACATTAAAATTGCTATTATTTAATGAATATGATTAAATAAAAGAGTAAATAAATCCTGAAAATATAACAAAAGAACTAACACGGTTCTTTTTTATTATTTATATTTTACATCAAAATAAAAAAAAGTAAACTTAATTACTTTATTTTTTTATAAACAGCTTTAAGAGACAGAATTTACTTACTGTTTATTACTTAAATTGTATACCTATAAAAATAATTGTCAATAATTTTTAATTTAATGTTATAAATATTTTAAAAAGAATTGGAGACAGAAAAATGCAAAAATATACACATGTAAAATTTGATGAACGAAATTTATTTAAAGATTTATTCTTATCTGATAGTTGTAAAAAGAAAAATGGCACACTTAATTTATCTGAAATATCAAGACAAATGGGTCGTGCAGTTAATACTGTTAAAAGAGAAATAAATCGATTTAAAAATGTAGAAGATTATATGCCGGTTGAAGCACAAAAAGATTATAAACAAAAAAGAAAAAAATGTATTAAAAAACTGCCCACATTTACAGACGAACAACAAGAATTTTTAAATTTACGATTTAATATTCTTTACGATTCACCGGCAGAAATTATTCAACGATTTTTAATAAAGTTTGGTGTCAAATTTCCTGCTTGTCTTAAAACATTTTATAAATGAATTTATTTAGGTATTTTGGGTTTGTTAAAGAAAAATTTATTAAATGGTGGCAGAAGAAATAGAACAAAGAAAAGACCTGATAATCGCGGAAAATTAGATGAAAGATTTAGGTCAATTTGAGATATTGAAAATAAACAATCTAATGTTGGTTGATTTGAAATGGATACGGTAGTTGGTAAAGACCATCAATCTAGTTGTTTAGTATTAGTTGAGCAATCAAGCAAAAAATACTTTGCTATGAAATTAGAAGAACATACTGCTAATGAAGTTTTAGAAAAACTTGAACATATAGTTAAAATTAATGATTTAGTTGGAAAAATTAAAGGAATAATAACAGATAGAGGAAAAGAATTTAGTAAATTTGAAGAAATGGAAAAGATTGCTGGAGCTAATGTTTATTATTGTGACCCAGGTTCACCTAAACAAAAACCCTTAATTGAAAGAATAAACCGTGAATTTAGGAAAAGATATCATAAGGGAACAGATTTTAACCTTGTTACTCAACAAAAAATAGATTGAGTAATTGGTGTTATAAATGAAAAATTAAGGCCTTGTTTAAATTGAAGAACATCTAAAGAAGTATTTTTAGAGAATTTTAAATAATTTTATTTGAAGTAAAATTTAATAAATTATTTTTCAGTGTGATTAAATATGTTTAAAATAGACTAAATTTACAAATATTTTATTTTTTTAAAAAAATAGTTGCATTTATTTTAAAGAGTGTTATTATCAATCTAACAAGAGACAGAATTTGCTGCTTGAATTTACATAATACAAAATGTATCATGTACGATGAAGCGGCAAAAAACAACTCTTGTTAAATAAAAGGGTTGTTTTTTTATTTGTAAAGCCAAAATTATTAATTAATTCAGAGAAAGGACAGCATATTAAATTCTTAAAATAGAAACTTTTTATCACAACTTTTATTATCATATTTAAGTTGTGTTACACATTTATTAAATATCTTAGAAATCTTTACAAAATGTCTTCTGTTTTTTCTCCTAATTTAAGGTGTTGTCCTTCCTCTGTTTCAGTTAACTAATTTGCTAATAAATAAAAAAACTTAATATCAAGGAAAGGAGTAGGTAATGAAAATTAATAAGCAACAAAAAATATGTGATGTTAATGATTGTTATAAAACAATATCATTCATTACTGAAGAATTTTTATCAAATAAAGTTTTATGAACTTGTGAAAAAAATAAAGATTTATTAAATCAGACAAAAGATAAAAAACAAAAACAGTTTTACCAAAAACTAGAAAATTCAAAAATTATCTTTGATTGAGAAACTGGTTCTTTTAAACTTTGATTTTATAAAACAACTTAATGCAGGGTGGAACGGTTATTTTAAATAACTAAGTGTTTTTTTCCACAAAGGCGGTCTAGCCCAACGGTAATCAGTCCGGAAATAATAGACGCTTTAATAAGCGATAGTCGTGTTAAGTGCGAGGTCAACATCAAACGACAATAAAAATTGAGATGGTCACTTTATAAATAAATTTGCGATAGATATTACTTCTTAGAAGTGGCGGCGGTTTAAAAACCACAAAGTCAGCATTAGGCTCTTCAGTGTGCGAGTGAATTTATTTTAAAAACTGAACGCTTTGACCTGAAATGGTGCGGATGAAGAGAGAGAAAACTATCTGGCTCCACAAAGAAAAAACAACTGTCGATTATTAAATAATATACCGACACCGCTTACCCGCAGTTAAGCGGATGGCGTAGTAAATAAATACTTAATTATATAACTAACTCTCGCTTTGGCACTTTCACTCGGGAGTGAGTGCCAGCAAGTTAAAAATAGGAGGAATTAAATTATGAATAAAAAATATTTATTAGTAATAAAAAGTAAATACGGTGATTTAAAAACAGAATTCTTTTATACATTAGAAGAAGCAAAAATTACCGCTAATGTTGAAAATAAACAAGAATGATTAACAACTATTATTGATTTAGAAAATAACAATATTATATGACAAGGAGATAAATAATATGTGAAAAGATGAAGATGGCAAAGTTTATACCGAAGAAGATTTATTTAATTTAGCATTAGAAGAATGTCATTCAGAAGATAGTGCTTATGAGTATGTTGATAATTTAATTGAAGAAATGGAATTAGAGGAAATTTATAATGAATAAATTTATTGGAATTGGTAGAACAAATAAAGATATTGAAATTAAAAAAACACAAAATGGTAAAGAATATGCCATATTTCAATTGGCAGTAACTCGCCCATATTCAACTCAGAAAGAAACTGATTTTATACCTTGTAAAGTTTGAAATAAACAAGCAATAGTTTTACAAAAATATTGTCAAAAAGGTAGTCAAATTGCAATTAGTGGTATTTTACAATCTTTTAAAGATAAAGATAATAAAATACAATGAATAGTTCAAGTTTCTAATTATGAATTTTTACATACAAATAATGATTTAAAAAAAGATATTTTGTTATCTGAAAAACCAAAAGAAATAATTGCAGAAGAACAAATAAATTATAATTCAGAAAGTATTAAAGAATTATTTGGTGATAATGATGCAATTAAATGAGATTAAACCATTATATATTTATAATGATGAATTACATAAATATAATATTTCTATTCCTAGTGTGAGTCAAATTGTTAATATTTTAATACCAAAAGATTTTTCACAAATTAATGAGAATATTTTAAAATTAGCACAAAATCGTGGAATATGTTTACATAATATGATTGATTGTTGAATAAAAAATAATTTTGATGATGAATTAATTGAATTTATTGATTGTGATATAAAATCACATCGTGAATTATTTAAGAATTTTACAAAACTATATCAAGAAACTTTTAAAGATACTCAATTTATTAATTATGAAACTGAAAAAAGATACTATACACCCATTCTTTGTGGAACAACTGATTTTATAGGTAAAACAATCAATAATGAAATAATTGTATGTGATTGAAAAATTACAAGTTCAAATGAAGAAATTGATATTGAACGATATATTTGGCAATTAAAACTTTATTATTTATTAGAAAAAGACTTTTGTATAGATAATAAAAAAATATTAATGATAATTATAAATCCAAAATTAAAAATAGTAATTAAAGAACAAGTTAATATTATTAAACAAGATTTAGAACAAATTAAAGATGCCATTTTAATATGACAAGAAAGAGAGGAATGAGAAAATGCAACAAGAAACTAAAAAAACATTAATAGCAAGTATTGGTGAAATTCAATCTAATATAAATATTTTTGTTGGTAAAAATGCAAGGAATGATTTTAATAAATATAATTATTTTACTGAAAGTGATTTATATCAAACTTTAAAACCACAATTAAAAGAGCATCATATAACTTATACAATTCAAGCAGTTGGTGAACCAACATTTATTAATAATGATAAAATGGTAAATTATTATTCAAAAGGTTTATTAACACTTTATAAAAATGATGAAAAATTAGAATTAGGAATTATTTTATCAGCACAAAATTCAGATATTGCAAAAGCAGTTGGTAGTGCTTTAACTTATGGTGCTCGTTATTGATTGTGTAAGACATTTGGTATAGCAACTGATGAATTAGATCCTGATAGTACTGAAATAAGTAAAGAAAATAGTAATCAAGTTATTAAAGAAACTAATAATCAACAAATTAATAATTTAAATCCAAATTGAATGAGAGAAGAACATTTTAATAATATTAAAGATTTTATTACAAATACAAAAATAGAACAAGATATTATTTCAAAAGGTAAAAATTGAATAAAAAAAGAATTAAATGTTGAAAAATTATCACCAGTTATAATTAGAAAACAAAGCGAAGATTTTTATTATCAATTTAAAGAAAGATTTTTAAAATAATGATAAAAATAGGTATTGACCCATCAGGAACTGGTACTACTGCTATTGTTATTTATGAAGATAATAAATTAACTGAAAAATTAGAATTTACTAATTATTTATGAATAAAACAAGCTGATTTTATTAAAGATATATTATTTAAACAATGCAATAGTGTTTGTATTGTAAACATTGAAAATTGCTTATATACAAATGCTAATGGTTCAAAAGACCGAGATGATTTATTACGATTACTAGGTGTAATTGAAGACCATATAGAAAGATTAATATTATCTGAAAAATCAAAGTTTAATTTAATATCACCAAAATATACTAAATCAGTTGTTAAAAATATGGAAAATTTAAGTAAATATAATGATAGTTCTGTATGAAAATATGATAAAGATACTAATTTAACTTATGAATATGGTACAGGTTGAAAATACAATAATGATAAAATAAGTAATCATTTACGAGATGCAATTATTATTGCTAATTATGAAAGTTAATTTATGAAACATTCATATAATCAAAAAACAGGAAAATATTATTCTTGTAAAATTCGAAATGTTAATATTTACTTAAATGAAAACGAAGAAAAAGTTTGAAATGAATTAAATTTTAATACTTATTCGCAACGAATTGAATATCTTATTAATTTTTATATAAAACATAATAAAGGAGATAACGAAAATGAATAAATATATTTTATGTTATCGTACTGAAAAAGGTAATATCCCATGTAAAACTCCACTTGGTTAATATATAACTGGTACTTATGTTGAAGATATAAATATTAATTCAACCTGAGACTGAGAATATTTAATCAATAAATATGGTGAAAAAAATTTAATTATCTTAAAAACAAATAAAAAATAACCTTAATTGGTTATTTTTTTTAAATACTATTTGTTAGTTTTTTAATAGCATCTTTTTGTGCTTGTTTTTTGTCATTTACTTTAACTTGTTTTTTGACATTTTTAATTTGACCTGTTTTTAATGCTAATTCTGTTGCATAATCAGCTCCTCTTAAATGCTTTTCATGTGCAATAACCGCAGTTCGTAATTCTCTAATTTCTGCTTTATAGTTTTTAATTTTTTTAGCAGATAATCCAAGAATACCAAGACTACCCATTCCACCAGCACCTGCTAATACAAGTAAAGCAATCATTAATGTTTCATTCATTTTATTTAATTCCTTTCTTATCCTTACTTAAACAGTGGCCATCTATCTTTTCAGAACAAAATAATTTATAAATTAAACTATATAACCACCCAAAAATATCAACCACCCCTATATATAGTTTATTTTAAATTTAATTCTTTGTTATTTTCTTCTTGTTTTTGTTTTTTAATATTTTCATCTTGTATATTTTTAAATATTTCTTCTGTTATACCATCTAAATTATTTCATTGTTTTGCTATTCTTGGTTGAATAACACGCGGATTAATCCGACAATCTAAACAATGTCGTAAATGGTCTTTTTTTCATTTTGATTTATCAATTCAAATAATAATTAAAGAAATTATTAAAGTAATTAAAGGTAAAATTGTAAATACTAATCCCATTTTAGATATTTTTAATCGTGGTATATCAATTTTCATATCTACTTTGGGTTTACTACTAGCAACAAATATACCCTGAATTCCATGCGTAAATAAAGGTGTTAGTAAAATAGCAATTCCATTACCTCAATATTGACCATAATTATATCAATTAATTTGATCTTTAATGCCATTAATCATCCCGTATTCTAACCAACCATTAAGTAATAAAAATAATATTGTATAAAAACTAACAACTCAACTACGAATCTTATATTTTCTTGTTCAATCTTTAATATCTTTATGAGTTCAATTATAAGTTGGAATAGGATCTTTTTTAAATCAATTTCAAGGTAAGGCACCTTTTAATCAAGTTGTTTTATCTTGTTTCATAATTAACTCACCAATTTTCTTTTAATTTTTAAATTACCTATATTTACATTATCATAAGAACTAATAAGACCATTTGTGTCAATACACCAACCTGAAACACCTTTACTAGATGATACAACAATTCCACAACCAATATCAAAATCTTTAAAAGTTTCTACAAACATATATGGTAAAATTGAAAATTGACATCATATTTTATATTCAAATTTAGAACTATCAAAGTTTTTAATTTGATATGTTAGACTACTATTTGGATTAAAATCACTAGTATCTACAAATTCTCAATTACTACTACTAATAGGTATATCACCATTACCTAATAATGAATTACCATTAATAGTTTTAATGTTTGTTCCACTTATTAATTTATCTTGTTTAAGATTAATATCTTGTGATGTTTTAACAATATATTTATCATTTTCTTTATCAATATAATTTTTATTTAAATCACTATCTTTAATAATATCTGATGGAATATCGCCACTTTGTTTTGCTTTTCAGACATTATCTTCATAATAAATTGTATCTTTATCAAAAGGAACTATTAATTTAATGTATTCGTTATAATCAATTTTAGAAAAATCATCAATTGTTGGATGAGTAATATTAATAGTATTATCTGTTTGTAATCGTTCTTTTAAATAAAATAATAAAGTTTCATAAAATGTCTTTTTCGTAATATATTTATATTCTTCTTCTCATGAATGAGCATAATTCCCCGAATGATAATTATAAGGTCTAGATACTGTTTTACTAGATATAATATCAATTATTTCACCCGCTAACTTTAAAGCATTTTTAACATCACGAGTAATATTTTCATTTGCTTCAGGGTCATTAGTTTGTGAATATGCTACACCACCTTGTGAAAATGATGCACTCCCAGTTAAATCATTAACACCTTTTGGTAAATATCAATTAATAACTGCTAATAAACAAGCAGATTGAATATAACTTAATCATTTATCATATTCAATTAATCCAGTATTATCTTTTTTTACTCAGGGAAATAATTCTTTTTTATTAATTTTATCTGAAATTGTCCCACCCGATAATCTATCCATTCATAAACTAGTTTTTAAAATAGCATTATAAATTAAATTATCATTATAAGCAGATTGCTTACGGTCATTAATAGGCTGTCAAAGTTTACTTTCTTTAACATCTTCAACTGTTATAAATAACAAATTACTTAAATTATTTTCCATATAAAACACCTCTTAATTGATTACGATATTTATTTTTTAAATTACTTGGCTTATAACTATTAACTCTTGTTTTTATTTTCTTAATTGTTTTAATAGTTTGATTAGTTTTGTAAAACATATTTTTAACTGGTGCTTTATATAAATTCTTAATATTTTTAACATCACTACGGCGTTCACGATATCATTTTTTATTATTAATTTCACCAGCAAAATTAAAATTAAAATGTCCAATCTTTAAATTATTAATAAACTTTTTAATTTGTTGTAATTTTTGAACTGTTGGTAATGTTAATTTAGTAGTTCCTTTGGGATATTTTTCTTTTAATGCTTGTGGTAATCGTTTTTTAATATAATTTCTTAAATGACTAGGTAATCATTTTCTTAATCAATAACGCCAAAATAAAGTCCCAGCATTAGATACAGCATTACTTAATAATTTTCAAATTTCAACCGGAACACTAGGATAAACATATGGACCATAAAACTTAGGATGTTTTGCTGTTTTTGTATATATTAAAATAGTTAAATTACCTGTTAAAGTTAACTTATTTGTAATATTAAACATACCACTATCAAGTCAACTACTATTTAAAGGCTGTCAATTAGTATTTAGATAATTTTCATTTTTAAATTGTTCTCTATTTTGAATATTATTATCTTTTTCTAATTGACTTAATATTTGTTGTATTTCTTTTTTATGACATTTTTTAATTAAATCTAAATAAGTAAAAGGATTTAATCATTGATAAATATCTTCAACTTTACTTGTAATTTTATTATATTTATCAGTAATATAATTAATTGGTTTTAATATTTTATTTTGAACTTGATTAACTCTATTAATTAAATTTACAAATTTACTTATTAAAGGTTTATTTTCTAAATTAGATACTAATAAAGTTAAAACGCGTAATATTAGTAAATTCATTGTTTATTAAGAATTTTTAATTACTACATCAATTGGGTTTGTTTGACCAGCAGCATTGTTTTTACCTTCAATTTGAACTTCAACAGTTTTATCATTTGTAATATTAATTGGTCAATCTTCACCTTTACTTTCAATAAAGTAATCATAATCATTTTCTGTTAAAGAATTATTTACCGCTTTTACTGATTTTAAAACAACAGCTTTAAATTGTGGTTTTAATTGTTCTGCTGTTGTTTGTGTTGGGTCTGTAATGTGAATAGTTGGTTTATCTAATTTATTAATTTTACTAATGTATATTTTACTTGGTGTTGGTGATGGAATTACATAATCAACTGGCACTCTAAAAGTTTTATTTAGATTACTTTTAGCAGTATTAATTTCATCTTGTGTTGGCGCTTTTTCTAAAATAATTTTACATGTTTTTGGATATAAAATAGTTGGTGTTGCATATTGCACTTTACCAATTCATTTAGGGTTAGCAGTATCATTATCTAAAACTTGTTGAATAGTATCCATATTAATTGGATATGCTCATACTTGTTTATTAATAATTAAACCATTTACATTAGTAAAATTATAACCTTTATCACGGTTAACTTGTCCTTTTGTATATGTTTTTTCTAAATGAAAACTTTTTGATACAGGAATTCCCATTGCGGTATTTTCATATAATTCACCATTAACCATCGCTTTTAATTGGGCTTGTGAACCAATTACTTTTAAATAAGCAGGTGTTAATCCTAAATAGGCTCTACGACCTAAAACCATAAACATTTTATCGGTTGGCAAACCAAAATATAAATTACTAATTTGATTAGTTAATTCAATCAAAGTTTCATTTAATGTAAAGAATGCCTTATTTGCATCATCAGCATTTTCTGCTGTATAACTACGAAATGGAATTACTTCATATTGACCATCTGCTAAACAATAATCATAAATAGCCTGAATTAATTCACATTCTAAATTAACAAATTTATTCTGTACAACACTAGAAATAGCATCAGCAATAACACCATTTTTAATATTTTGTTCTATTAATGCCAAGTCAAAAGCCTCATTCATTAATTTTAAATTAAATCTCTTATCAATAGGAACTGGAATTCTTGTTAATCCCATTGTTTGAGTTGTTCCACCATTTGGTAATGAATAATCATCTTGTCATACCACACGATGAGTTAAATTATATAATGCTTGTCCAGCATTAGGTAATCAAGCAACTTGTTCAGCAGTTGCTGTTGCATATTGCATAATACTTGCATATTCATTATATAAAGGTCCACGCAATAAAGCATTAACCATATCAACATAGGCTTTTTGACCTGTTGTATTACCTTGTAAGGTAAAAGGTACTTGTGGCAAATTAATTGTTGCCATAATATTTCACTTCCTTTATTATCTAAGGTTTTTAAGCGTGAAATCTGATATCTTTTTAATCTCTTCGGGAGTATATGCTCCTTTTTCTTTAATAGTTTCAATTTCATCATTTTTATTTTCAGTAGATTTTTCAATCATATCTTTAATAAAATTAGTTGGTGAAACTGATGGTTGTTCTTGCACAAACAAATCAGGTTTTAATTCTTTTAAAGTTTGCATTTTTTCAGTTAAAGAACTACCACTAACTTTATCTAAATTAGTTTTAATATCTTCAATTTTAGTAGATGGAACATCTTTAAAAGCTTTTAATTCATCTAATTCATTAGATAATTTAATAAAGTCTTCTTTTGATATAACATCTTCGCGTTTTTGCACACTTTCTCTAATTTGCTTTGCTTCATTATTAAACTGATTTAAGATATTTTC
>DVQD01000002.1:0-15978 GCA_018239605.1 Pyrrhopyge kelita
TTATTGAGAGTTCTAATTCACTTCCGATCCAGCGTAAGTTGGTCCCTGATAAGGTGGTAATATGATGGGGGTGTTATATGTGGTATATGTCAAGTTACGCCGGTGGTCAGCCGGTTTGTTTACGTTTTGCGTTTTTGCTCGTGACGTAAGCAGCAAAAACGATTGAGAGTTCTAATTCACTTTGTGGCGCTCCGCGGGTGCTCCGCGAGCGGTTCGAGGGGGCAATATGGGCCCCTAGTGTGTAGAGTTCTGATTGACGCTCGGGCTCCGCGGGTGCTCCGTTCTGGTGGGGCATAATGGGCTCCTAGTATATATTATTTTGCTCGTGACGTAAGCAGCAAAAACGATTGAGAGTTCTAATTCACTTTGTGGCGCTCCGCGAGCGGTTCGAGGGGGCAATATGGGCCCCCTAGTATGTAGAGTTCTGATTGACGCTCGGGCTCCGCGGATGCTCCGTTCTGGTGGGGCATAATGGGCTCCTAGAGCTCGGGCTCCGCGGATGCTCCGTTCTAATAGGTGGTGGGGCAAGATGGGCCCCTAGTATATTATTGATAGTTCGGGCTCCGCGGGTGCTCCGTTATAATAGGTGCTCCGATGGGCCCCTAGGACGCTCGGGCTCCGTTCTAATAGGTGTTCCGATGGGTGGGGCAATATGGGCCCCCTCGTGAGGCCCCTCGTTGGGACATGTCGCAACATGTTCCGTTGGGGCGGGGCGCGGCCCCTCGTTGGAACATGTTCCGTTGTGGCGGGGGGATCGCGGCGGGGAGGCCCGACGGGCTGCTCGGTTCCGTCGCGGCGGGTAATAATAGAAGACATGATTCGCTAGTATGACTCTGCCTACCCCGTACGGGAGCTGGCGTGAGGATAGTAAACTATGTCGCTCTTATCAACATCGTGCGGTCAATAATTCTCAGGGCCGAATCTTTGCGTGGGTGTTGATGATAATACAATTGTGTTAGTTGAGGAGTGGAATTGAAAAGAAAAACATAATGTGTTTTATATCTCTATTTTATTATGACCCCAAGCATAAGTATTTATACATCCATTATATCTAATTATATAACGTTTATCATCATTTGCTGACAGAACTTTTTTTCTTTTCACTTGTGTATAAACTGTGTGTTTATCACTTGTGAAAGTGTGCATATTATCATAGTATACAATTTCCTTGTCTAAACATTGTTTGTAATCTCCAAATAATAGTTTTCGAACGATGGGAGCAGAAGTTCCTTTATTTCTTTTAATGGTTATGGTGTTACAATCAGTGCTATCGTCATTTTGTAAAATATATGCATACATTTTAGAGCGTAAACCGACAAATTCCTCGATTATCTTACCACAGCATTCATCCTTCATTAGACCAACAACTTTTTTATTTATGAGGGGTAAATTATACTTATTGTTAATTGGATAGTCTGAAGTATCAAATTTCATTTCTAGATCGTGTTTAATATCCTCGTAAAAGTTGTCGGTTTTAATTTCATATATGAATGAGTCTGTGTCAGTGTATAGCATTTGAACATTAGATTTATATTTAGGTATCATGTATGAGTAATGAAAATCGTACATAGTATATTTTGACAATTCTAGAACACAGAATCCCACATAGATGGGTTTATTGTAAAATAAATCAGTTTTATTCATTTGAATAGCAATAAAATCATTGGAAAATATTTTACAACTATGAAAATTAGGCATACTTATAAGTCTTTCAGCACCATACTTAGGTTTTGTCCTAGTTTTTTCATCTTCCCAACTGGTGCAAAATCTCACATCTACTCTCTTATCTACATTTTCTATTGTTTTTCCAAAAATTGAATTATTCATTAATTTGAAAAAGTCTTTTTCAAACGAATTGGTTGCTGACATTCTTTTTAATGTGTTTAACTCTATGTAACTCTTTAACCAAGGAGATTGATTAAAAGAAAGAATTCTATGAATTTTTTTACAGATCAATCCGTTTTGTATACACTGTTTTAAATTCATATAGTGGATAACATAGTAAACTTTTTCATTGAAAGTAAGTAAAAGTTTTTTATTTTGACCTTTGGGTGGAGTTTTTGTTTCCGCACAGAATGGATAGTCATTGTGTAAGTCATGTAAACTACGTGGATATTCTAAGTCCACCTCTAAAATGTAGCCTATGTTCGAGTTGGATTCCTGCGTGAGAATATCGAATGAGTCAATTTCAGATTGTGATAGCCATTTGAAATTATTTAAAGGTAAATATTGGCTCATAGCGTGACCATAAAGATTATTTACATCTAGGTAAATAATAAAAGTGCTCTCCACATTGGGTTGAAATGATTTACAAAACTTATTGTTGGCCTTTGCATATCTTTTTGATACTTGACTAATACCACCCCTTATACCACTCTTTATGAATTGAATCATCTCATAATCTACGAGCAGTTCCATTTGAACTTTGGTATGTTTCAACATAGCATCCCACGATAATGCGGGTGCTGTGAGATATCTACATGGGTCTAGTTTATACGACGCTAAACAGACTCTACGAAAATTTTCAAATATTTCAGCTAATAAAAGAACGTCTGTTTTCAAATATAAATCTGAATACTCGCCTAGAGTGGACACGTTAAATGTTTTCCACACATTTTGAGCGTGAATATAATCATTTTCAGATATATGAGTTTGAGTCATTTCACTGTAAAACATCTCTTTATCTGGTAAATGTGAATTGTTTAATTTATCCCAACAATCTATATATTCATAGGGGAAAACACCTTTTCGTGACAACAGAGCAATTTCATGGCTATTAGGAAAAAAACGATGTAGTATTGTACATTGATCAGATGAAAGATTTTTTGCAAGTTTGCTTAAACTCGAAGACATGAACTTGAATGAGTCTATGAATCGAATGTTAATAATTTTATTATGTGCGGTTTTTAAGCTTTTAGTGAAAGATATGTATTTTTCTTTGTTTTGTGGTATACAATCAATATTGCCTCCATCCTTTGCCAACTCTTTGATAAACAAATGACTATCATAACCGGACAGATTGTGAAAAAGTATTGGTACATAATTAGGGAAGGTATATTTCATATTGCAAGATTTATGCACTACACCTCGAATGTGTCCCGTCAAGTGGCAATGATTAATTACTTTTTCATCTGTTGATAAGAAATACTCTTCACATATGTGACAAATGTCATTTTGAGGTATGTTACAATTTTCAGAGGAGTACTTTATGATTTTAGACAAGTGTTCGGCGATATCAATAACATCGTTTTGTAAATAATTAACAAATTTCTCCACACAGTCCTCACCACGATATAATACAAATTTACATAGTGATTCATTGTAGTTACAATGTATGTAATAGGCAAAACTGCAGGGAATATGTTTATGTGTATATTTTTGTTCTTTTAAAGGTTGTAAAATTGATTCAAAATCGGCGTAAATAACAAACGGTATGCTTAATTTACAATGATAATTTTCAAACTTTAAATACTTCTGCTCTTCTGTTGGTAATTTTATCATTTTTTTCTCACATCCCACTCGTATGTGTAATTGTAGTTTGGACTCGTTTACAAATGATTGTAAGCACTTATCACAGAAAAAAACTTTACCATTATGTTTACTAACTTGAGAGCTAATTAAACGAGACAAATTTTTTATCCAACAATAGTGTGTTTTAGAATTGTGTTCATGATATAATAGATTTACATGATGTTTACCTGTTTTAGATGATATATATAACGGTTTAATCGTTTGTTTAGATTCTAAACCATAAACGTTAACACTTATATTATTTAAAGTTTCAAATCGCTTAATGTCCTTAACTACCACCGGATGTTTGATACCGCTAGTTTTGAATACAGAATCGAAGTGTGGATACGACGTCACACGATGGGCATTGTTAACAACAGGGTACAGGGCTGATGTTACTGACCAAAAGAAACACGCATTATCAGTATTTCTTACATTGACACAAGCACGTTTTATTCTTATCCACTGTGGTAGTGGTATGTATGATGAACCTCCTTTCAACGGTGTATACTTGTTTATATTAATGTCCAAGAATTCAATTTTCTCCAATGCCCAACCGCTATCACGCTCTTGAAATTCTTCCAATTTACAAAACATCACAGACACCATGTTGTCGAAAAAATCATGTAAATTCGACGACTGTTCTAGACATATATTCTTGGTATTAAAGGATTTTAAGTCGCGAATCACTTCATCCTGCGCATTGGTGATGATAAAAGTGCAATAAAATTCAAAGTTTACTTTTATTCTTTCATGAATTTCCAACTCGGTCTGGAGCACTTTGATAATCTTAGGTTTCACTCTATTAAAATACTTTTTCAGATTCAAGTGTTGACAACCGTTGGCGCGATATGTGATTATACGACATTTCAATCCTGATTCAACCACATACACGAAATAATTACCATAATCTTGATTACACAAAAGTTTATGACGTTTTGATCTTGAATGAGATATGAGTTGATTAGATGCAACACTTATATTACAGAACGGACATTCATACATTTTTGTTTTATTAAAAACAACACTGTTCTTTGCACACGCACACTGCTTTATAAAAATGTATTATAAAATCAATTGCTTTATATACCCGTTGTATGTTGGTGAAAATAAAAAAACTTGAGGTTACACATCAAATTTTATTGTGGAATTGATAGTAGAACAATTTTTGTGGTTACGCAATATTATTTTTATCTATCCAACTCTTCTGATTTAAACCTAACCATTTTACATAAACTTTATTCCCTTTACGTTTCAACACTTTTTCTACTAAATAAATGTCATGATATTTAACTTTTTGCAACTCTTCTTCGTAGAAACATCCTGAGATGGGATCACCACTTTCATCTTGAAGTAAATAGGTGGTCGGATTTGTGTTTTGTACTTTTGCTACTTGAAAAATTTCAGTGCTCCAGTTGCCTGTGTAGCCTTTAGCAAACACAGATTTATGTTTACTGATACGTACATGATCTCCAACCTTGAATTTCGCATGTCCTTTTATCTTTATATGGTTGTATGGCCCAGTTAGTAATATTTTAGCGTGGGCGGGTTTCACGCTTGCCGGGGT
This sequence comes from Pyrrhopyge kelita, assembly GCA_018239605.1. Taxonomy (NCBI): domain Eukaryota; kingdom Metazoa; phylum Arthropoda; class Insecta; order Lepidoptera; family Hesperiidae; genus Pyrrhopyge; species Pyrrhopyge kelita. Next base: position 5,078 of record DVQD01000002.1, read on the forward strand.
CATGTTGATAGTGCGATGTGTTTTGTTATTATATTTGTTTAATATTTCTGATAGATGTTTAATCCAATTATAGTTTCCGTTTAGACTAAACAGCTGCCATAGCCAATGTTTTAAGGTTCTAATTAGTCTTTCTGCTATAGACGCCTTCTTTGTGCTAAAGGTAGAGTAGTGATTAATAGTGTACTCTTTCATGAGTCTTTGAAACTGGTCATTATAAAACTCGGTCCCGTTGTCTGATTGAATATTTTTCGGTTTTCTAGAACCTTCGCTTAAAATAGCACCCATTGCTTTGCTTACTTCATCACCTTTTTTACTTTTCAAAGGATGAGCCCATGCATATTTGGAAAAAGTATCAATACAAATCAATATGTATTTATAACCTCTATTTTCTTTGGAATATTGTTGTAAATCGATAAGATCAATTTGCCAGGTGTCATCAAATCTCTTTTGTATAAAACGTCTCCGTGTAAAATTTTTACGGGCATACCTATGCACCTCCTTTACTACTTGTGCCTTACCACTTGAGACTACTTTTGACATCACAAGGAACTTTTAATGTTTCACCGTCGGTGGTGTAGTTGTTTTATGCGCATGTAATTGATCAGTTCGTTCCTTTAAAGTTTCAATATCTTTTGAAATGTTTTTTATCTTTAGTAATATGAAATTTTGTACTTCTTCCATTTGTCCTTTGATCACCACGTCATTTTTGCGTACAGCTCTCTGAACGTTAACCACTCGTTTATGGCAAAAGTCAACAGTATTTATTCCAAACTTTATACTGTTATTATCACCGCCTGCTTTATTTATACCTTCATTTTGAAGGTATTGTCCAAACTTGTTAACGGGCATTCTTGTTATGATTAAGTGTTGTAGTGCGAGTGGTTTTTATAACAAACAAGAAGAGGAGTGTGTTTGCTACTTAATGATGATTCCAGCTTCAATAAGTTCCTCTATGATAGAGTTAATTTCATTTGTATGACTTGTATTTCCTGCATTTTGAGAAGCCATCAAAAGACGTAACCTGTCTACCAATTCATTTGGATTATCCCAGTAGACGTAATCAGTGTTTGGATAGAACTCTTTTTGAATCAAATTACCTCCTTTTATAATCTTATGTTTAATAAGATGTGGTTTGATATATATAGTATATTTGACGCTTTTATCACCTTGAACTTGACCCGTAGGAGTAAATCCTCGACGGTATGCGTTTGTTTCATTTAAAATATTGATATAGTTATCAATGTCATTTTGCTTAATATGGCTAATATATGGTGTTTTCTTGAAAATTAGTTCAACTAAACCAGGTGTTAATTTAAATACTTTATCCCTTACTTGCAGCATATTGTTGTCTAAGATTTTTATCAAGCTATCACCAATGTATATATTATCATTTTGCATGTATGCACCAAATGGTATTCTAACCTCTGTCTGAAGATAATTCACATATTTAAGATAGTTGGGTTCTCCTAATATATTTTTTCTAGTTTGACCTTTTTCCGTGTCTGTTGTAATAGCTGGTACAGAATTTTCATCATTATCATCGTCTTCAGCAGAAGAGAATATGCTTTCATCACCACTATTATATTCATCTTCTTCATAAACACTTGACTTTCCGCTACTCACTAGCGGATTCTTCGATTCTGTTTTTATTTTTTTCTTTGACACTTTTAGTCGTGGTATTGATTCTGTATCAATCTCTTTAAATTTTTCACTACTAGGTGCTTTTGATTCACTGTCTTTAGACTGGTTTGATGCTATGATTTTTAGAGGACTAGTGATTGGTTTGAATGTCTCTTCTAGTGAGGTCGTTAACAAGGATTTGTCTTCTTTTAATGCCTTCACTTTTTTCTTGACAGCATCAACTGATTTAATTAATTTACGTTTCAGGTTTTTATCACCCAACAACTGTTCTGTAGTAGACGACATCGTGATGTGATATGCGTGTAAAATAAAACGTCTTTATATAGATTTAAATAACACACGTCAGATTTAAATTATTATGAAATTGTCAAATCCTTTACGATATCGACCCTTATTAATATTTTTCTCCTTATCGATCACCAAAAACGAATACTTTTCTTTCCAAGAATATTGACAAAGTTTTTGAAACGTCTCCCACAACATATCTGTGTTTACATGATCATCATAGATGTGCCTTAGGTTTAAATCGTCTTGTTTGAATACCACCATTAAATTAGCATTGTCACGAACTAATTGTTTCGGTATTTTGCTGTATGTTTGACAAAGATAAAAGCAATCGAGTCCCCGGTGACGTCCCATGGAAAAGTATTGACGTATAGCATCTTGATCTTCTAGTGCTACATCATCGAATACAATCACGCTATTTTCTTCCGCTTCTGCCGGTGGTATCACTTGACTTTTATCATTATACGCGAAAAATAACAAATCTTCTACTCTTTTTAGTATTTCACTTAAAAATAAATACTTTGGTTGTTGTAATGATTTTGAATAGAGATAAACATTGCGAAATTTGATACCATTCGGGTCCAAAAGTAGCGATAGCAAAACATTAGTTTTCCCACAGTTAGACGGTCCGCAGATAAGACATCGTATGTTATTTGGTAGTAATACTCCGTTTCTATTTTTGGTGTTGTCGTTATCAGTTTCCATAGACCAATCTCTTACTTTTAGACGCGTGTTTTGTTTTATAAACTTCATTCTTGTGTGAACATTTGACAAAAGTGGAGTGATATTTATTGTTTTTTTTTTTAGTAACACAATGATATTTCAAAATAATTTACTTTCCGATCCGTCGACAGAAGAGTTTAAAAATATACCAAAACAATTTCTATTAAAATACTGTACGGATCAATTAAAATGGTGGCGAACTAAATTACCTGAACACTTACAAGCTGACCCTGACATTCAAGAACATTTCCATTGTTATAAGCATCCTGTGAATCCGGATTCAAATGCTACTCAAATCGACCTCGCTTTCTTTACAAGACGCTCATGTCCGTATTGTATACAAGAAAAACAGGACTTGATTAATAAAAATATTGACAATAAGGACACTCAAACAGAAGAAGAAAATGAGGCGATGGAGGAAAATGAGACCATTGATTGCAACTCAAATTGTGATTGTAGTATAAAATATTTAACATCCAAGTGTTTTGATGATTCTTCGTGTGATATTTAATATGATAGGACATACAAATTCATCTAGTACTAATCGGAGAGCAAAGGTGAGAACAGGTGCTGGATTTGTTAATAATTTAATAAATAATCTACCGTTTGAACTTCATATTCCCGGCTACAACTATTGCGGTCCAGGAACGAAACTATATAAACGTTTGGCTCGAAACGACAAAGGTGTCAACCCGTTGGATGAAGCGTGTAAAACGCATGATATAGCATACGCTCAGAATCCATTTCAAATAGAGAATAGACACAAAGCTGATTTAGAATTGGCCTCTAGTGCAGAACAGCGTTGGCGCAACTCCTCAACTCCCTTGTCGGAACGATTAGCCGCTCTTGCCGTTAATAAAATCATGAAATTTAAAGTGAAACATGGCATGGGTGTGTCCATCAAAAAAATAATCAGTCAGAGTCATAAAGCTGTCAAACGTCACTTGCGAGATATTAAAAAGAGAGGAAAGGGATCACCATCACACAATACTCTTCTGAAGATTGCTGTGAAAGCAGCTAAGCATCATTCTAAAGGTAAATTCATAAAACCTGCACGCGTGATACCTCTACCAAAGAGAGGTGGGTTTCTACCATTTTTACCCATATTAGCAGCCTTGGGAGCTGCAGGATCTTTGGCTGGCGGTGTTACTACGGCAGCCAGAAATATTTATGATATGGTTAAAAGAAAAGACATCGGTGAAAAGGTGATTGGTAAAGGATTATACATAGCACCGTACAAACGAGGTATGGGTCTTTATCTTACACCGTTTGGAAAAAAAAAAAACTAACGCTGCCGAGGAGAGCTCTCACCGATAGAGACATTTTAGCGTGTGCAAAGAGAGAGAAAATACCTTATTTCAGAGGTGTGTTTATGCGTGATGATTTATTAACTATTAAACCACACTACAATGAAACAGGAGTTATAAACTTGGATAGTCGAAGTGGTGATGGAACACATTGGTGTGCCTACATCAAGAAAGGAAACCGTTGTGTTTACTTTGACAGCTATGGAGACTTGAGACCTCCTATAGAGTTTATACATTATATGAAAAGTGTTCACATTGAATACAACTATAATCGTGTTCAAAAATTTAATGCAAAGAACTGTGGTCATTTGTGTCTTACATTTTTACTAAACTGGTTTAAGAAGTAATGTTACTAATAATAAATATAAGTGTATAGTAAAAACTTGTTTTATTCAAACTTTTCCTTCGACTCAACGACACCAACATGTCTTCATATACAATCAGTCTCAATGATAACAAATCAGAGTTGATAGTGGACTTTTTTCCACCATTAGAGCTCGATATTAACCGTGATTCATACGAGTGTGCTTTGGTGTATTTTAAAACATTCAATTCCATTCCTAATGTGGATAAAAGTAATAATCTTTTTCATTATGGTAATAAAATAATAGAGATACCTGAAGGTGCATACGAGTTGAACGATATCATTCGCTATTTGAATCAAGAGATGCTTAAACAGTCTCAAAATGATGGAATGAATCTTATCGATCTGGAAATAAACACCAATACGTCCAAGTGTATGGTGTTTTCACCAAAATTAGATGTACACTTTGATAAAGAGAACAGCATCGGTTCTCTCTTCGGTTTCTCATCGACCGTTCTCAAAGCGGGTGTTATACACTGGTCTGATCGACCGATTGATATATTGATTACAAATACTATAAGAGTGGAATGTAGTATTGTTGAAGGATCATTTATCAATAACGAGTCGTCCCACGTAATACACGAATTCTCACCTACTGTCCCACCTGGATATCAAATTATAGAATCGCCCACAAACATTATCTATTTACCAGTCAAAAAGAACGAAAATATTCAACGTATTGTGGTTCGCATAGTGAACGAGCACGGCAACTTGGTGAATTTCAGAGGTGAGAACATATCTATCCGTCTTCACATTAGAAAGACGATAAAATGATTGTATATAAAAACGATAGTAAAAACACCACAAGTCTTAGTCAAGAGCGGAGACTTGATGTGAAAACTACCATAAAGCAAGAAAACAAGAAACTATCGCAAGAAAATATTAAATTCCTTCAGAATATTGGATTAAAAATATGTCCTCATCATCTATCTTAGACATTGAAAGTGAAGTGCAATTTGACGATCGTATAGAGAGTCTACAGTTTCATCCCTTTAATCCATTCATTGATTCGTTTAAAAACAATGATGAGATACGTATTTGTATTAATCGTCAAGACTTAATAGTGTTACCGAGTCAAAGTCAACTTCTAATTGAGGGAACCATCAAGAAAGATACTGTGTTCGTCAACAATGGACCCGTTTTCCTATTCCAAGATATACGCTATGAACTCAACGGGGTGGAGATTGACCGATCGAAAAATTGTGGTATTACGAGTACAATGAAAGCAATTCTTTCCTACGGCAAAGAGGCCGACTATGCTCTAGAGAATGCTGGGTGGAATATGGGAACTATAAAGGCCATTGAGGATGGTGACTTTAGTTTCACTATACCGCTATCGCATTTGTTAGGATTCGCTGAAGACTACAAACGAGTTATAATCAATGCAAAACATGAGTTGATTTTGAACCGTTGCAACACCAACGTCAACGGTGTGATTGTAAAGGATCCTACTAAACATGTGGATATTGAGATTAATCGTGTTGTATGGCGAGTGCCTATCGTAAAAGTTTCCGATAAGGAAAAACTACGTTTGATGTCATTTGTCGAACGAAATATACCTATTCCTATCGCTTTTCGCACATGGGATTTGTATGAATATCCATTACTGCCCACCACACAGAAACACATCTGGAACATTAAAACCAGTTCTCAGTTGGAAAAACCACGCTTTGTAATCATCGGTTTGCAGACATCTAGAAAAAATGAAGAATCAAAAGATATGAGCGCGTTTGATCATTGCAACTTAACCAATTGTAGAGTATATCTAAACTCTCAATACTATCCATACGAATCGTTTGCAGCAGATTTTGAAAAAATGTCATTCCCATTATTGTACGATGCCTTTGTTAACTTTCAACAAGTTTATTATAATCGATGTACGAGTAGCCCGCAAGTAAATCCAGCACATTTCAAAACCAAATGTCCACTCACAGTCATAGATACGTCGAGACAATGTGATACATACAATTCTGGCGCTATCGATATTAAAATAGAGTTGTATTTTAAAAAAAATATTCCTGCAAACACTGCTGCCTATTGCCTCATCATTAATGATGTACTCTTCAACCATAGCATCCTGTCTGGCGAAGTTCGAAAAATAATTCAATAGTAAATCAGTTCAACGCTAGCGCTAGCATTGACTAACCGTCTCGCAATGTTTAAAAAAATGGATTACTCATATTTAAAAAAAGTTGAATTAAACAAAATGGTATTCACTATACCTAAGACAGCGGAAGATTTTTTATATATTTACATTTATGTCCAAGTGGAGTTAATAGGTCAAAAACTTATATCGTCTGTGATTGTTTCATTTAATAATGAACATGAATTTAATATTGAAGAGTGGGTGAATACATTTGCCAATAAAAAAGAAGATATTTTAAATTTTTTTAACAAAGGGACAATATCAGCAGCTGAAAATATATCTACAGATCGCGTCCGAGGTTGTTTCAGTGAAATTAATTGTGCACCGATTTTAGAAATATCGACGGAGAACAAAAACTTAAAGTTAAGTGGGATTGAATGGAACGGTGTGTATAATATAATAGATTGTATTAATATTCGGCTAAGTTATTACAAAAAAATAAAAATATCTTACGAGAATAAGATCAACTTTTATATTAAACATTTTAGGATAAGAATGCCGCGAACTTATGACGAGGCTTTTAGTTTAGTGGAGGCATTAAGCGATGGAGATTCCATCATAGATACGGATATAAAAAATATGGTTGTAGAATTAATGTTATCTAGTAATTTATTAAATATGTAAATATAATTTCAATCTTTTTTATGTATAAATTCCAATGATTAAGTATAGTTATTATATGAATTTGAAACTTTTATGTATAATTTTTAATTTAGTGTAAGTAGATTGTCAAACGAAAAAATAATTAAATTATATAATGATAAACTTCTTTTATTTCTAACCTATTGTCTTTTTTAAGTAAAGAGGAGATGAAAATAAAACAATAATGATTTGATTACACATCTCATTAATAAAGCATAGAAAAAATTTATTAGGAAAACATATAAGTAACTTAACCCTAATAGTACAGAATGATTACAATTTATTTAGAAAAACGATAATAATAGCAAAAAAAAATCTATAACATATAAACAAAAAAAGAGTAGTGTTTATTTTTTATCTTTCAATGTTTGAAACCACAAAGCAAAAACTTGAACCTCAACCCCGCTGCAGTGACACATTCTATCAGTTTGGTTTTTTACAAAATGCGTGTGTCTATTACAATTTTTAAAGTAATCTAATTTGAACTCTGAAATAATTTTTTCCACTTTTGGACAACCTAATGTTTCCAAATTCATACTGTTAAATCCTAACTTCGATAGTAACTGTTTTTCCACGCAGCCTCCCTTGTACGCCCACGTAAATTCACAGTTAACATCCAAGCTTTTTAAAATATCAATTAACTTACAGTAGGATATGTCACTCGCGAAGTTTCTAACTGACAATCCATGCACAAAACGAGTGCAGTACCTGAATTGTGGCATATTTCTATTGTTTATTACACACTCTGGCAAAGAAATATGTAATAACATTACTTTGTGATTCCATACATCATAGATACCTATTTCTTTGTAAAAAAAATTATTTTTAATATTAAATCCATCGATATCCAAAATAAATCTAACGTTACACATTTTCGCTAGCAAGCAAATAGCACTGTCCTCTTAAATATAGTCAATTCCGCCAGCCACACCGACACAAACAAAAATAGTGTTTATTAATATTCCACCAAGTTTTAAAGAAAACACTGCATGAGCGTAACAGTCGGACGGCACATTAGTTAACATTATGAACCACTCTTCAAATGTAACATTTTCATTGCCGACTGCAGACTCTAGATGTAAAGTTATGTCATCCCAAATCTTGATAACAGTTAACACTTCATGATCATTGAAATTTGTTAGTTGACATATATTATTCAAAATTATCCTTACATTCTCGCTCAGCTGTGACAAAGGTATCGCTCGCTCCCACAGTTTAAAACAATGGTTATTTCTGAAAAACAACAACCATTCTCTCTTACAGTCATCGTATATGACATCGACTAATTTTTGAAAGGAAGACATTGATAGGTGTGTCTTGAAAACTGCAATAATGAAAAATAGTATTTTAAACACTCGTAAAGTTTATAATCCAAGACTTGCCGCTCGGACCATTATTTATTATGTACACTCCCTTCTCGAGTTCTTGAAACATTTCTTCATCCAAATTATTAAACCTTGCAGGTAGCGTTATCATATAACCATTCTCTAATTGAAGCACAGTTTGCAATGCATCGGATTGATATTTCGATTGCGCTCGACTGACTGCAGTTACTTTATAGGACTTCCCAACTTCAAGATCGGCAATCTTCGCCCACGTTTTATTACCACAACAATTTAATTTAAAAATGGCTTTGTTGGTAGACATTTTAAAAATATACTTACAAAATATTTTATGAAGTGAATAATAAATTAAGGAACACTTGTTCAAGGGGAGAGCGACTTATTAATGTGAATCAAAACTTGTTCACAACTGTTTTTTATATTATTCCTTTATCTAAGATACCACCACCACCACCACCACCCTTATTTTCCCAAGAGAGATTCTCACACTCATAAAATAAACCACATCCTACACTGGTGCGTGAAGAAAACCACTTCCTTCTCTGATATATACAAATTATTTATTAGTTACATATTTGAAAAAAACTCATGCTTACCTAGTTAAGGATATTGTGTTTTGTAGGGAAGCTTCTTTCTGCATAATGCATCATCATTTTTCGAATGTATTACTTGAAATATTTCATCGTAACCCCAATCAATCATTCTCTCCAATAACACTCTATACTCCTTACACTCCTTGCTTAACGATAAACCGTAATAATCGTTTAGCTTAGAATCAATCTTAGAGTCGCTAATAGTATTAGACCTTGTCAAGGGGCTGGCAGTAGTAGTTGTTGTGCTTTTTGAATCACTCTTCCGATTATTATTTAACCGCATGGTTAATTCTAAACCAGTTTCATCTTTGATTACTTGAACAAACTCATTTTTATTCCACGTTTGCTGCACCTCTACATCACGACGCATTCGTCGCGGAGAAAACGATACCTCACCAGTTTGCATAATTTCAATTTTTTGCAATAAGGTATTATAATTAAAAAAACATAGAGGATAATTCACCATATTATTTTCATAAATCTCCATCTTGTGAACATGTTTAGAATTATTTTTATTCGCTAACCAAAAAACTAAATACCATTGCAATTCTCTTACCGATATAATATCATTTGCATCAATTATTGATACGTTTTTTATATACCACAAATTTTTTGAACATAGTGATGATATATAATATTGATTGGTCTCCTGCGGTGTTAATATAATGGTTTTCTTTTCTCCCGTATGACTCTCAAGACTTAACACCAAAGTTAAATACACTATGTTTGAAAAAATCATTATTGACTTTATATTTTGTTAACACAACTAGCCCGACTAATAGTCTCTAGCTAGAATAAACTCATAAAATGAACACTAGAATCCTAACTATCGGAAATGAATATTCGTTTAAATATAACCCTGTTAGATAATAAGTTTGCAATGATAAGGCTCGTTTTACACCGAACGAGTAAACAGCTAGTGCTAGAACAAGAGTATTCTTTCTTACTCTCTTTGATGTATCTCTGTGAACAGAGACAGAACTATGAAAGAATGGTCTGCGTTTTACACTAAAAGAATTTAATCGAATGAGTATTCACTCGTTTAGTGTAAATACATCCTAAATTTTATTTATCGATACCCACGCAAACATTCGGCCGTGAGGCCGCACGATGTTGATAAGAGCGACCTAGTTTACTATCCTCAAGCCGGCTCCCGCACGGGGGGTAGGCAGCCGCGCGGCCCGACTTAGAACACGTCACGAGAGGGGCCCATTTTGCCCCCCACCAGAACGGAGCCCGAGCGTCCGCAAGTGAATTAGAACTCTCAATCGTTTTTGCTGCTTACGTCACGAGCAAAAACGCAAAACGTAAACAAACCGACTGACCACCGGCGTAACTTGACATATACCACACATAACACCCCCATCATATTACCACCTTATCAGGGACCAACTTACGCTGGATCGGAAGTGAATTAGAACTCTCAATAATATACTACTTGGGGGCCTACTTATGCTGGCTGGTAGTGAATTAGAACTCTTAATAATATACTACTATTATATTATGTACTAGTATATATATATATTAGGGGACCCATCTTGCCCCATCGCACCACCTATTAGAACGGAGCACTCGCGGAGCCCGAGGCCCTCGGACCGTCCGCGGAGCGCCACTTAGAACACGTCACGAGAGGGGCCCATTTTGCCCCCCACCAGAACGGAGCCCGAGCGTCCGCAAGTGAATTAGAACTCTCAATCGTTTTTGCTGCTTACGTCACGAGCAAAAACGCAAAACGTAAACAAACCGACTGACCACCGGCGTAACTTGACATATACCACACATAACACCCCCATCATATTACCACCTTATCAGGGACCAACTTACGCTGGATCGGAAGTGAATTAGAACTCTCAATAA
>DVQD01000003.1:0-15929 GCA_018239605.1 Pyrrhopyge kelita
ATATTAATTCATTTTTTGTAATATTAATTTTAAATTACAATAATAAATTAATTTATTAATATTATAATAAATTAAATATTTAATTAATTATTAATTATATTAATTTATAAATTATTATTTATATTAATATAATTAATATTAATTTTTTTTTTTTATTATAATATTAATAAATTAATTTATTATTGTAATTTAAAATTAATATTACAAAAAATGAATTAATATACATGTACATAATTACTTAATATATTTATTAATTAATTCTATGTGTAAAATTAATTATATAGATAAAAATTTATGATTTTAAAATTTTATTTTAATTTAATTTACATATAAATTTTAGTATGAATTTTTAATTTATTTTAATAATATTTAATTTATATTATTAGTAATTAAATTTAAAAATTTAAGAAATTAATATTTAGTAATATTAAAATTAATAACAAATTTTGTGCCAGCAGTTGCGGTTATACAAAAATTAATATAAATTTTATTTAGTTTATAATAAATAAATTATTTTAAATTAAATATTAAATTATTAAGTGAAATTTTAATTTAATTAAATTTTATTTTTATTTTATGATTTAATAAATTTAATTATAAACTAGGATTAGATACCCTATTATTAAAAATTTAAAATTATAATACTAAAATATTAGATATTTAAATATTGAAACTTAATTAATTTGGCGGTATTTTAGTTCATTTAGAGGAATCTGTTAGTTAATTGATATTCCACGAATAAATTTACTTAATTTAATATTTTGTATATCGTTGTTAAAAAAATATTTTTATATAAAAATAATATTTAAAAATTTTTATTTTAAATTAGTTCAGATCAAGATGCAGATAATAATTAAGTTATAATGGATTACAATAAATTTATTTAGATGGATTTTATTTTTTAATATTTAATTAAAGGTGGATTTAAATGTAATTTGTTTTATTTTAAAGAAATGATTAAAAATTAAAATATGTACATATTGCCCGTCGCTTTCATTTAAAAATTGAAATAAGTCGTAACAAAGTAGAAGTACTGGAAAGTGTTTCTAGAAAGACAAATTATAGCTTAAAAAGTATTTCATTTACATTGAAAAGATATTATATTTATAATTAATTTGAGGGGGAAAAATTAATAATTTAGTTGATAATAAAAAAATTTTTAAATAATTATATTTTAATGGGGGTTAAAGTATATTTTATAGAAAAAATTTTTAATTTGATAGTAAAATAGTATTGTAAAATAAATTTGAAATATTTTGAAAATTAAATAGTTTAAAAGTAATTTTAATTTATTGTATCTTGTGTATCAGAGTTTATTAATTAAATTTTTAAGATTTAATATTTCTCGAATTTTAAAGAGATAATTAATTAAAAAAGTTATTGTTTTAAAAATATTTTTAATAATTAATTTGAAATGAGATGTTAATCGTTTTAAAAGATATCTAGTTTTTTTAGAAATAAATTTAATTTAGAATTTTAAAAATAATATTTTTAATATTAAAAATATTATTTTTAAAATTTAATATTTTAAGGGATAATCTTTAAATTAAATTTTTATAATTAAATTTGAATTTAATTAAAATTTTTAAAATTTATATTGTTTATAATTTATATTTTTTTATAAAAAAATTTAATTAAATTAAAATTTTATTGAATATTTAATTTTTTATAAAAAAATAATTTTTAATAAAATGAAATTAAAAATAATGATAAAATTAGTATAATTAGAAATTTATATGTAAATTAAATTTATTAAAAATTAAAAAAAAGGAATTCGGCAAATATTTATATTCACTTGTTTATCAAAAACATGTCTTTTTGTAAAAAAAATTTAAAGTCGAATCTGCCCACTGATTGTAAAATTAAAGGGCTGCAGTATATTGACTGTACAAAGGTAGCATAATCATTAGTCTTTTAATTGAAGACTTGTATGAAAGATTTGATGAGATATAAGCTGTCTTTATTTTATATTTAGAATTTAATTTTTTAATTAAAAAGTTAAAATAATTTTAAAAGACGAGAAGACCCTATAGAGTTTTATATTTTAATTAATTTTAATTTTATATTAATTTTTATTTAAAAATTAATTAATTTATTTTGTTGGGGTGATAAAAAAATTAAATTAACTTTTTTTTTTAATTACATTAATTAATGATATTTTGAACCATAATTTATGATTGAAAGAAAAAATTACCTTAGGGATAACAGCGTAATTTTTTTTTTTAGTTCAAATAAAAAAAAAAGTTTGCGACCTCGATGTTGGATTAAGATAAAATTTAAATGTAGAAGTTTAAAATTTTGATCTGTTCGATCATTAAAATCTTACATGATCTGAGTTCAAACCGGTGTAAGCCAGGTTGGTTTCTATCTTTAAAAAAATAAAATATTTTAGTACGAAAGGATTAAATATTTAAAAAATTTTTATTATAATGAATTTTATTAATTAAATTATAAATATATATATATATATAAATATTATATGCTATTTTGGCAGAAAAATGTAATGATTTTAGAAATCATTAATATATAATTTATTATATATATAGTAATTATTATAATTGATTTTTTAAATATTTTTATTGGGGTATTAATTTTAATTGTTGGTATTTTAATTGGTGTTGCTTTTTTGACTTTATTAGAGCGTAAAATTTTAGGTTATATACAAATTCGTAAAGGCCCTAATAAAGTTGGTTTTATGGGCTTATTACAGCCTTTTTCAGATGCTATTAAGTTATTTACAAAAGAACAAATATATTTAAATTATTCTAATTATTTATCTTATTATTTTTCTCCTGTTATAGGATTTTTTTTATCTTTATTAATTTGAATACTAATTCCTTATTATTTTAATATAATTAGTTTTAATTTGGGGGTTTTATTTTTTTTTTGTTGTTTAGGTTTGGGTGTTTATATTTTAATAGTTGCTGGATGATCTTCAAATTCTAATTATTCTTTATTAGGGGGTTTACGGGCGGTAGCTCAAACTATTTCTTATGAAGTAGGTTTAAGCTTAATTTTATTATCTTGTATTATTATGATTATAGATTTTAATTTATTAAAATTTAATTATTATCAAGAATTAGTTTGATTTATTTTTTTAATATTTCCTTTAGGATTATGTTGATTATCTTCAAGATTAGCAGAAACTAATCGAACACCTTTTGATTTTGCAGAAGGTGAAAGAGAATTAGTTTCTGGATTTAATATTGAATATAGAAGAGGGGGATTTGCTTTAATTTTTTTAGGGGAATATACTAGAATTTTATTTATAAGAATAATTTTTGTTTTAATTTTTTTAGGGGGTTATTTATTAAATTTTTTTTTTTATTTAAAGTTAGTTTTTATTTCTTTTATTTTTATTTGAGTTCGGGGTACTTTACCTCGATATCGTTATGATAAGTTGATATATTTATGTTGAAAAATTTATTTACCTATTTCTTTAAATTTTTTATTATTTTTTATTGGTATTAAAATTTATTTATTTATTTTATAAATAGTTTATTTATTTTTAGTATAAATTAATGTAAGGTAATAAATAGATTTAGTTTAGTTTGAAATTAATTAAATAAGTTGAATATTAGTAATTTATTTAATTTGATTTATATTGTATTATTAATATAATTAATTTATTTATTAAATTAATAGAATTTAATTATTCTTTCTTAAGTTTTCAAAACAAATGCTTATATTCAAGCTCATTAATTAATTTATTTAAAAAATTAATTTATCCCATATTTTATTAATTAATGGGTTTATAATAAAATATGAAAAATATATTAATGTTAGAATTTGTCCTGTGATAATAAAGGGAATTTCTACTGGTCGTGCTCCAATTCAAGTTAAAAGAATAATAGTTGATACTATAATTCAAAATAAAATTTGATTTAATGGGTAAAATTGAATTCCTTGAATTTTTTTATTAAATGTAAAAGGTAAAATTATTAAAATTACAACTGATAATATTAAAGCAATTACTCCTCCTAATTTATTTGGGATTGATCGTAAAATAGCATATGCAAATAAAAAATATCATTCTGGTTGAATATGAGCTGGGGTTACTAAAGGATTAGCTGGAATAAAATTATCAGGATCCCCTAATAGATAAGGGTTTGTTAAAGTTAGAAGTATTAATGAAATTATTAAAATAATAGTTCCGATTAAATCTTTATATGTAAAATATGGGTGAAATGGAATTTTATCAAGATTTCTATTAATTCCTAAGGGGTTATTAGATCCAGTTTGATGTAAAAATAATAAATGAATTATAGTTAATATAAGAATAATAAAAGGTAGAATAAAATGAAAAGAAAAAAATCGAGTTAATGTTGCGTTATCTACAGCAAATCCCCCTCAAATTCATTGAACTAATATATTTCCTAAATATGGAATTGCTGATAAAAGATTAGTAATTACTGTTGCTCCTCAAAAAGACATTTGTCCTCAAGGTAATACATATCCTATAAATGCTGTTGCTATTAAAATAAATAAAATAATAACTCCAATTATTCATGTATATTTAAATATAAATGATTCATAATAAATTCCTCGCCCAATGTGAAGATAAATACAAATAAAAAAAAAAGAAGCTCCATTTGCATGAATAGTTCGAATTAATCAACCATAATTAACATTTCGACAAATATAATTTACTCTATAAAAAGCTAATTCAATATTAGCTGTATAATATATAGATAAAAATAATCCGGTTAAAATTTGAATAATTAAACATAAAGCTAATAAAGATCCAAAATTTCATCAAGAAGAAATATTAGTAGGGGTTGGTAAATCAATAAGTGAATTGTTTATAATTTTAATAATGGGGTGAGTATTTCGTAAAGGTTTAAATTTATTTAACATTAGTATATATATATATATATATAAGTGTATTAGTTAATTAGACGTAATGGTCCATGAAAAATATTAGTAATTTTTACTACGGCAATTAAAGTAATAAATAAATAAATAATTATTATAAGTATTAAAAAATAAGTTTGTTTATTATATAATTTTGTTAAATTGATATTATTTTCATTATTAATGAATATAAAATAATTTAAAAAATTATTTATTTCATTTGAGTTGTTAATTAAATTTATCCAATTTAAATTGTTTATTTTAATAATTCTTATTATTAAAATAAATATTATTGTTAATAATATAAAAAATTTGTTAAATATTTTAAATTTAAATAATTCGTTTGAGGCAATTCTAGAAACATAAATAAAAAGAACTAAAAGTCCTCCAATAAAAATTAAAAATAAAATATAGGAAAATCAATAAGAATTAATAATTATTCCTGAAATTAAACAGGTTAGTAAAGTTTGAATTAAAATTATGAATCCTATAGAAATTGGATGTTTTAAAAATAATATATTAATAGATATAAAAATTATTGATAAAGAAATTATTATTTTTATAACAAAGAATAGTTTAAAAAAATAATAATTTTGGAAATTATTGATAAAGATTTTTCTTTTTCTTTGAAGTTTTTAAATAAAAATTATCTTTGATTTACAAAACCAATATTTTAATTAAACTATAAAAACAAAATAAAAGGTGAAAAAAGGTGAAAAAAATTAATGATAAATATATGATTAATTATTTTTATAATATTTTTAATTGGTAATTTTATTTTTATTTATAATCATAAGCATTTAATAATTATATTATTAAGATTAGAATTTATAATTTTAAGAATTTATTTTTTAATATTATTATTATTAAGAAATATTGAATTTGATATATATTTATTAATAGTTTTTTTAGTATTTTCTGTATGTGAGGGTGTTTTAGGTATTTCTATTTTGGTGTCATTAATTCGTACTCATGGAAATGATTATTTTCAAAGATTTAATTTATTATAAAATGTTAAAATTTTTATTTTTTTTAATATTTATAATACTTTTATGTTTTAAAAAAAAAATATTTTGAATGGTTCAAATATTTTTTATAATTATATTTTTTTTTTTTATAAATATAACTATTAATGTTATAAATTATAATAATTTAAGTTATATGTTAGGTTGTGATATACTTTCATTTGGTTTAATTTTATTAAGAATTTGAATTTGTTTATTAATAATTATGTCTAGAGAATTAGTTTATAAAAATAATTTTTATGTTAATTTTTTTCTTTTAAATATTATTTTTTTGTTGATTATATTATATTTAACTTTTTCTACTATAAATTTATTTATATTTTATTTATTTTTTGAAGGGAGTTTAATTCCTACATTAATATTAATTGTAGGTTGAGGTTATCAACCAGAACGTATTCAAGCTGGCATATATCTTTTATTTTATACTTTATTTGTTTCTTTACCTTTATTATTAGGGATTTTTTATATTTATGTTAATATGAATTGTATAATAATTTATTTTTTAAAATTTTATAATTATAGTTTTTATTTTTTATATTTTTGTATAGTTTTAGCTTTTTTAGTTAAAATACCTATATATTTTGTTCATTTATGACTTCCTAAAGCTCATGTTGAAGCCCCGGTATCAGGGTCTATAATTTTAGCTGGTGTATTATTAAAATTAGGGGGATATGGACTTTTTCGTGTTTTAATTATTATACCTAAGATTTCTTTGAGTTTAAATTTTTTTTGGATTATTATTAGTTTAATAGGTGGATTTTATATTAGATTAAAATGTTTATGTCAAGTAGATATAAAATCTTTAATTGCTTATTCTTCAGTAGCTCATATAGGGATGGTAATTGGGGGATTAATAACAATAAATTATTGAGGTTATTTGGGGTCTTATGTTTTAATAATTGGTCATGGTTTATGTTCATCAGGTTTATTTTGTTTAGCTAATATTAATTATGAGCGACTACAAAGTCGTAGTTTATTTATAAATAAAGGAATAATGAATTTTATACCTTCTTTAAGATTGTGGTGATTTTTACTATTATCAGCTGCTATAGCAGCTCCTCCTTCATTAAATTTATTAGGAGAAATAAGTTTAATTAATAGAATAATAAGTTGATGTTATTTATCTATATATATATTAATATTAATTTCTTTTTTTAGAGCTGCTTATAGATTATATTTATATTCTTATACACAACATGGGAAAAATAATATAAGATTGTATAGATTTTATAGAAGTTTATCTCGGGAATATTTATTATTAATATTGCATTGATTGCCTTTAAATTTATTAATTATAAAAATTGATTATTTTATAATTTGAATTTAATTAAATAAATTAGTATTATTTAAATAATTTAAAAAAAATATTGATTTGTGGAGTCAAAAATATGATATAATTCATTTTAAATTATTTATAAAAAAAGATTTTCAATTTGTTTTATAAGATTTTTTTTTTTGTTTTTTTTTATGTTAATTAATTTTTTTTTTATAATATATTTTATTATAAATGATATTATTCTTTTTTTAGAGTGGGAATTAATTTCTTTTAATTCAATTAATATTGTATTTTCTATTTTATTAGATTGAATTTCATTATTATTTATAATATTTGTTTTATTAATTTCTTCTTCTGTTATTTATTATAGAAAAAGTTATATAAATTCAGAGTTAAATTTAAATCGTTTTATTTTATTAGTTTTATTATTTATTTTATCAATAATTTTATTAATTATTAGTCCTAATATTATTAGAATTTTATTAGGTTGAGATGGGTTGGGTTTAGTTTCTTATTGTTTAGTTATTTATTATCAAAATTTAAAATCTTATAATGCTGGTATATTAACGGCTCTTTCTAATCGGATTGGTGATGTTTTTATTTTAATAATTATTTCTTGGATATTAAATTATGGTAGATGAAATTATATTTTTTATTTAGATTTTATAAATAATGATTTTTTTATAAAGTTTATTGGTTTTATGGTTATTATTGCTGCAATAACAAAAAGAGCTCAAATTCCTTTTAGATCTTGATTGCCGGCTGCTATAGCAGCTCCAACTCCTGTTTCTGCTTTAGTTCATTCTTCTACTTTAGTAACTGCTGGAGTTTATTTATTAATTCGTTTTAATAATTTATTAATTGATATGTTATTTTT
This sequence comes from Pyrrhopyge kelita, assembly GCA_018239605.1. NCBI lineage: Eukaryota > Metazoa > Arthropoda > Insecta > Lepidoptera > Hesperiidae > Pyrrhopyge > Pyrrhopyge kelita. Next base: position 8,033 of record DVQD01000003.1, read on the forward strand.
AAAATTTTTATTATTATTATCAGGATTAACAATATTTATAGCAGGAATTTCAGCTAATTATGAATATGATTTAAAAAAAATTATTGCTTTATCTACTTTAAGACAATTAGGGTTGATGATGAGAATTTTAAGAATAGGTATGTCAGATTTAGCTTTTTTTCATTTATTAACTCACGCTATGTTTAAAGCTTTATTATTTATGTGTGCGGGGGTTATTATTCATATAATAAATGATAATCAAGATATTCGTTTAATAGGAGGTATTAGATTATATATTCCTTTAACTTCTTTATGTTTAAGAATTTCTAATTTAGCTCTATGTGGAATTCCTTTTATAGCAGGGTTTTATTCGAAAGATTTGATTTTAGATATATTAATAATAAACAATTTAAATGTATTAATTTTTTTTTTATATTATTTATCTACAGGTTTAACTATATTTTATACTATTCGTTTATTAATATATTTAATAGTAAATGATTATAATTTATTGCCTGTTTATAATTTATATGATGAAGATTATATTATATTAAAAAGAATATTTTTATTATTATTTATAAGAGTTATTACAGGTAGATTGTTAAGATGATTAATTTTTTTATATCCTCATATAGTTTATTTACCGTTGAATTTAAAATTAATAGTTATTTATGTAAGTATTATTGGGTTTATTATAGGTTATTTAATTAGAAATATAAGAATTTATTCTTTAAATAAATTTTTATTTACTTATGAAATAAGATTATTTTTTTGTATAATATGGTTTATGCCAAATTTATCAACTTATAGTTTAAATTATTATTTTTTAAATTTAGGTTATAAAATAACAAAAAAAATTGATATGGGTTGAAGAGAATTTTATAGAGGTCAAGGATTATATAATATTATTAAAAATTATTCTATTTTTAATAGTTTATTAATAATAAGTAATTTAAAAATTTATTTATTTAGATTTATTTTATGGATAATATTTTTATTTTTAATAATTTTTATTAATAATTTATATTAAATTAAATGAAGAATTTAAATAGCTTAATAAAGAGTATAATATTGAAGATATTAAGGTAATAAATATTTATTTTTAAATATTATATATTATATTTATAAAAATATTAATAATTTATTTTATTATTACAATGAAAATGTAATGTTTTTATTAAACTATATAAATATAAATAAAATAAAAGAAATATTAATGATATTATTCACTAAAAATTAAGTTAGCAGCTTAATTATTTTATATTTCTAATAATAATAATAATAAAATATTAAATAATTTAAAAAAAATTAAATAATTTAAAAAAATTAAATAATTTAAAAAAATTAAATAATTTAAAAAAATTAAATAATTTATAAAAAATTAAATAATTTAAAAAAATTAAGAAATAAAATAAAAATAAAATAATTTAAAATAATTTAATTTATTATTATTTAATTGGAATAATTTATATTCAATTATATCATTAACAGTGATTTACCTCTATTTGGTTTCAATTAATAAATATGGAGTAAATTAAGTAACTCTTATTTTTAAGTCGAAATTAAATGCAAATATTGCTTCATATTTAAATTAAATAATTTAAAAAAAATATAAAATAAGAAAAAAAGAAAAAAAATAAGATAGATAAGATAAATTGAGAATCAATAATTTTTGAGTGCAAATCAAATGTTTTGTTATAAACTATAATCCTATATATATATATATATATATTAATAGATATAAAAATAAATAAATAGTTATTATAATTAATAATAATAATAAAATTTTATTGTAAATTTAATTTGTTCAGTTTAATATATTTTGATTTCATTCATGATATAAACCTAATAATAAAATAATAATAAAAAAAAATCTAGTTTTAATTCAAATAGTAAAATTTACTAATTTAAATGTAATAATTATAGGGAAAATTAATGCAATTTCTACATCAAAAATTAAGAAAATTACTGTAATTAAAAAAAAATGAAGAGAAAATGGATTTCGGGCTGATGATTTAGGGTCAAATCCACATTCAAATGGAGAACATTTTTCTCGGTCTTTGAGGGATTTTTTGGAGATAATTATTGATAATAATATTATGAAATTAGAAATAATTATAATTATAATAGTAATTAAAATTAAAGTATTAATTATTTATATTAAAATAATTTTTAATCTTTTTGATTGGAAGTCAAATATACTAGTTATATTATATAAATTAATTAATTACCTCATCAATAAATAGAAATATATAAAAATAATCAAACTACATCAACAAAGTGTCAATATCATGCTGCAGCTTCAAATCCAAAATGATGTTTTTGTGAAAAATGATGATTAATATGTCGAATAAAGCAAGTACATAAAAAAATTGTTCCAATAATTACGTGTAATCCATGAAACCCTGTTGCTATAAAAAAAGTTGATCCGTAAATACTATCTGCAATTGTAAATGAAGCTTCAAAATATTCATATGCTTGTAAAACTGTAAAATATATTCCTAATAAAATAGTAATTAGTAATCTTTGTTTAGTTTGTGAGAAATTATTTTCTATAAGGGCATGATGAGCTCATGTAACTGTTACTCCTGAGGTAATTAGAATAATAGTATTTAAAAGAGGAATTTGAAAGGGATTAAAAGGAGTGATGTTTATTGGAGGTCATATACTTCCAATTTCAATATTAGGGGATAAACTTCTATGAAAAAAAGCCCAAAAAAATGAAATGAAAAAAAAGATTTCTGAAATAATAAATAAAATTATACCTCATCGAAGACCTTTTAAAACAGGGATTGTATGTTTTCCTTGGAAAGTTCCTTCTCGGCAAATGTCTCGTCATCATTGATATATAGTTAGAATAATGATTAAATATCCTAATATTAATAAATTTATATTAAAATTATGAAATCATTTAATTATGCCGGTAACTAAAGTTATTGTTCCAATAGCTCCAGTTAAAGGTCATGGACTAAAATCTACTAAATGATATGGGTGATTGTTTTTATTCATTAGTTTACTTCATTAGAATATAGTGTTCTTAAAATAGTAATTACATAAGCTTGAATAATTGCTACTGCGGATTCAAGAGTTAATAATAAAATTTGAATTAAAATTAAAAATATAATTAAATAATTATTTATATTGATTCCAGTATTTCTTAATAAAGTTAGTAGTAAATGTCCGGCAATTATATTAGCTGTTAATCGAATTGCTAATGTTCCTGGTCGAATAATATTTCTAATTGTTTCAATTAAAACTATAAAAGGTATAAGAATAGGAGGGGTTCCTTGAGGAATTATATGAATAAATATATGTTGGGAATTATTAATTCATCCATATAATATAAATCTTAATCATAATGAAAGTGAAATAGATAATGAAATAGTTAAGTGACTAGAACTAGTAAAAATATAGGGAAATAATCCTAAAAAATTATTAAATAAAATAAAAGAAAATAATGAAATAAAAATGAATGTTGATCCTTTTAATCTATTTGGCCCCAATAAATTTTTAAATTCTAGGTGTAATTTATTAATAATTATATTTCATAAAATAAATTGACGATTTGGAATTAATCAAAATGAAAATGGGATAAATATAATACCAAGAATAGTTCTTAATCAGTTAAAAGGGATATTAAATAAATTAGTTGTAGGATCAAAAATTGAGAATAAATTTGTTATCATTTTCAGATTAAAATTTTTTTATTAGTATTATTTAAATAATTGTTTTTATTAATTTTACTAAAATTAATAATATAATAATTTAAAATATTAAATAAAATGAAAATTAAAATAAATAAAATAAAAGAAATAATTCAATTAATAGGTATTATTTGAGGGATAAAAGAATATTATATTAAATAATAATTTAAATTTGACATATTTATGTTATAGATTTAACTAATTCTTTAATTAAAATATTAAATAGTTAATTTTGGTTTTATAATTGTTAATTAATCATTAGAAGTAGGTGTTAATTTACTATAAATTGGTTTAAGAGACCATTACTTACTTTCAGCCATCTAATGAAGAGTAATTATTAATTCAATTAATAAAATTTTTAATTGGGATTCTTTCAATTACAATAGGTATAAAACTATGATTTGCTCCACAAATTTCTGAGCATTGACCAAATAATAATCCAGGACGATTAATAAAAAAATTAGTTTGATTAAGACGTCCTGGATTAGCATCTACTTTAATTCCAAGAGATGGGACAGTTCAAGAATGAATAACATCAGTAGCAGTTACTAAAATTCGAATTTGGTTATTTATAGGAAGAATAATTCGATTATCAACATCTAATAATCGAAAATTATTTATATTTGTAGGTTGTATTATATAAGAATTAAATTCAATGTTAGAAAAGTCTGAATATTCATATCTTCAATATCATTGATGTCCAATAGATTTTAGAGTAATTAATGGGTTATTTAGTTCATCTAATAAGTATAATAATCGTAATGATGGTAAAGCAATAAAAATTAAAGTAATTGCAGGTAAAATAGTTCAAATTATTTCAATTAATTGTTCTTCTAATAAAAATCGATTAATATAATTATTAAAAAATAATGATATTATTAAATAACCTACTAAAATAGTAATTATAATTAAAATAATTAATGTGTGATCATGAAAAAAAATAATTTGTTCTATTAATGGAGAAGCTCTATCTTGAAAGTTAATATTAGATCATGTTGCCATTTCTAAAAAAAGGATGATCCTTTATAGATGGGGTTTAAATCCATTACATATAATCTGTCATATTAGAAATTAATAATTTAATTAATTTCTTAAAATAGGTAATTCATTATAAGAATGTTCTGATGGAGGTAAGGATTGGAATCATTCAATAGATGAGGGTATGTGAAGAGAAAATAAAATAATTCGTTGATTAATTATAGATTCTCAAATAATAATTATTATTATTATTATTGAAATTAAAGAAATATAAGATCCAAAAGAAGAAATAATATTTCATGAAATAAATCTATCTGGATAATCTGAATAACGTCGTGGTATTCCCGCTAAACCCAAGAAATGTTGTGGGAAAAAAGTTAAATTAACCCCTAAAAATATTGAAATAAATTGAATTTTAAGTATTAATGGATTTAAAGAAAGTCCTGTAAATAAAGGATATCAATGAATAAATCCTCCAAAAATAGTAAATACAGCTCCCATAGATAATACATAATGAAAATGTGCTACTACATAATAAGTATCGTGTAAAGTAATGTCAATTGAAGAATTAGCTAAAATTACTCCTGTTAATCCTCCTACTGTAAATAGAAAAACAAATCCAAGTCTTCATAATATAGAAGGACTATAATTGATTTGAGTTCCGTGGAGAGTTGCTATTCAACTAAAAATTTTAATTCCAGTTGGAACAGCAATAATTATAGTAGCAGAAGTAAAATAAGCTCGAGTATCAATATCTATTCCAACAGTAAATATATGATGAGCTCAAACAATAAATCCTAATAATCCAATAGCTATTATAGCATAAATTATTCCTAAACATCCAAAAGTTTCTTTTTTCCCTCTTTCTTGGGAGATAATATGAGAGATTATACCAAATCCTGGTAGGATTAAAATATAAACTTCTGGGTGTCCAAAAAATCAAAATAAATGTTGATATAAAATAGGATCTCCTCCTCCAGCTGGATCAAAAAAAGAGGTATTAATATTTCGATCTGTTAGAAGTATGGTAATAGCTCCTGCTAAAACAGGTAATGATAAAAGTAGTAATAATGCAGTAATTCCTACTGCTCAAACAAAAAGAGGTATTTGATCGAATGATAAGTTTCTAATTCGTATATTGATAATTGTTGTAATAAAATTAATAGCTCCTAAAATAGATGAAATTCCTGCTAAATGTAAAGAGAAAATTGCTAAGTCTACAGAAGCTCCTTGATGGGCAATATTAGATGAAAGGGGGGGATATACAGTTCATCCTGTTCCAGCACCATTTTCTACAATACTTCTAGAAATAAGAAGAGTTAAAGAAGGGGGCAATAATCAAAATCTTATATTATTTATTCGTGGGAAAGCTATATCAGGGGCTCCAAGTATTAAGGGGATTAATCAATTTCCAAATCCTCCAATTATAATTGGTATTACTATAAAGAAAATTATAATAAATGCATGAGCTGTAACAATAGTATTGTAAATTTGATCATCTCCAATTAAAGATCCTGGAGTTCCTAGTTCAGTTCGAATTAATAATCTTAAAGAAGTTCCGATTATTCCTGCTCAAATTCCAAAAATAAAATATAAAGTTCCAATATCTTTATGATTAGTAGAGTAAAATCATTTTCGCAAGAAAAAATAAAATGGCTGAGGAATAAGCGATAAATTGTAAATTTATTAACGAGAATTATTTTCTTTTATTAGCTTTATATTCAATATTAGTGATTTAAAATTGCAAATTTTAAGGGGTATATTAAATACTAAGGCTTAAAGAAGAATTAATTCTTTATAAATAATTTTGAAGATTATTAGTTTAATTTAACTTAAAACCTTAAAAAAAATATAAAGTTCTAAGAATTATTCCTCTAATAGAAATTAAACTAATAATTATAATGATAATAAAATATTTATTTTTAATGGTATTTTTATATCATTTTAATTTTAAATAATTAAATATAATACAACAATAACTAATACGAATATAATAAAATAAAGTAATTAATCTTATTATAATGAAAATAAATCTAATAAAGTAAAATTGATTATTAATTAAAAAATTAATAATTAATCATTTAGGAAAAAATCCCAAAAAAGGAGGTATACCTCCCAAAGATATTAAATTAATAAAAATAAAAAATTTTATTGGAAAATTTATATTAGTAATAAATAATTGGTTTATAAAATAAATATTTAAATTATAAAGTATAAGACATATAATTCTAATTAATAAGGAATATATTAAAAAATAGGTGATTCATATTATTTCTCTAATTAAAATGGAAGCTATTATTCATCCTAAATTATTAATTGAAGAAAATGATATTAATTTACGTAAAGAAATTTGATTTATTCCTCCAATAGCTCCAATAATAGTATTAGTAATTATAATTAAAATTAAAAAATTTTTATTTAAATAATAAGATAATAAAATTATAGGGGTAATTTTTTGTCATGTTATTAAAATTAAGCAATTTATTCAATTTATTCCTTCAATAATATTAGGGAATCAAAAATGAAAAGGGGCAGATCCTATTTTTATTATTATTGAAGAATTAATTAAAATTGAAAATAAATTATTTATTTCAAAATTTTTTAATAAAATTATTTTTAATAAAATTGAAAATAAAAAATTAATTGAAGCGATAGATTGAGTTAAAAAGTATTTTAACGAAGCTTCAGATATTAATAAATTATTAGAATTAGAGATTAGGGGGATAAATCTTAGTAAATTAATTTCTAGGCCAATTCAGCAACCAATTCATGAGTTAGCTGAAATAGAAATTAATGTTCTAAAAATTAATATATAAAAAAAAAATATTTTATTAGAATTTATATTAAAAAAAATATAAAATATTATATTGGGGGTTATTTATTTTAAAAAAATAATAAATTATTTAAGTATAATATTTTATTTATATTTTAGTGTAAGATGCACAATAATTTTTGATATTATTAGATATAGTTTAATTCTATAAAATATAAATAATAAAGGTAATAATTATATTACATAGTTTATTCTATCAGAATAATCCTTTTATCAGGCACTTTATAAAATAATTTAAAAAAAAGGAGAATCTTTATATTTGGGGTATGAACCCAAAAGCTTTGTTTAGCTTATTTTTAATTATTTTTTTATATTTATTATAAAAATTATTAAAGATGGTTTAACTATGATATAAAATAAAATTTTTATTTTATTTTATATTAAATATTTAATATTATAATAC
>DVQD01000004.1:0-15550 GCA_018239605.1 Pyrrhopyge kelita
GGCTGGTTACCCTTGTGGTCCTTGGATGTGGAGGATAGGACACTTGCTTGGGGCTGGTTACCCTTGTGGTCCTTGGATGTGGAGGATAGGACACTTGCTTGGGGCTGGTTACCCTTGTGGTCCTTGGACGTGGAAGAGGTGCCGTTATCATTAATGGATTGCGCAATGGATTGGGGTTTGGGTCTCACGAGACACCTACGTGAGCCCATTATTAGTTTAAATTATCGTCGTCCTGGTTATATTGGGTGTAGTTTGTACTGGTCGAGGGTTGTGGTTCAGGGTCATAGCTCGTCATAGGGTCATCGTTGACTACATAGTTGATATGGTTAGGTCTAGAATACTCCTGCTTGGGGCGTTGTGGAAACTGAGATGTCTGGGGAACTTTGAATCTATTGTTGTTATATTCTCGTTTCCTGCAGACATCTATAGTGTGGCCTTGAATTTTACAGTAGCGACAAAAGGGAATTTGATTGTTTGGTGTAAGTTGTTTAAATATTTGAGGTCTAGGGGAGTTGTTTGGAGAGGGATTTTTGAATGTATACTGGGGTTTGAAAGTTGGACGCTGTACGGAGGAATTTTGAGGGTTGCGTTTATTAAGAAGGATGAGGATTTTTTCTTCGGAAACTGCTAGGTTGATTGCCTCGTTGAGGTTAGATGGGTTTTTACCGCGAACCAGGTTGGAAATTTCGGGTTTGACGCCAAGTAAAAATGTATGTAGAGCTAAATCTTCCATGGCGGCTATTCGTCCGACTAGTTCCGTTTTCTTTCTATTTGATAGGGTAACCTCTGTTAATAATTTGGACAGGCAAGTTTCTAAACGTAAGGCGAATTGGTTTACTGGTTCGTTGCCCATCTGCCGACATTCTTGCAGGTCTGTTAGCAGGTGAGCATAATGTTTTCGCTCCCCGAACTGATTTTTTAAAAAAGAATTCAGCTGGTCCCAGTCATTAAATTCCTTGATAGCGCAAGCTGCCTCTGCTTTGCCCTCCAGTTGAGATAGAATGTATTTAAATAAAATCGATTTTTGACTTTCAGTGGCTAGACTGATCGCGTTCTCACAATTTGTTAAAAATGAACTTAATTTTTCTCGTGTGCCATCATAAGGTTTTATAAACTGGAATAATGTTCCGATTTGAATAACATCTTTTTCGCTTTTTGTTTGGGATTCCTTTTGAGACATGTTAAATATAGGTATAATATGTTCGTTACCAAATATTTAATTAATAACCGGTACGGTGTAACAGACGGCCACTTATGTCCACTACAGTGAGGTCTTGATAACAAATAAGCTGAGTATTCTAAGAATATGATAACTAACGTTAGGAGACAACAATTGTTATTATTATTATTTTATATATATAATTATTATTTCACTAGAATAATAACACAAAGGATTTGTAGTTTTTCAACTGGGTTACACTTTCACTTTTGCAGGAACAGTCTAATAAATGGATTTAACTTACAGGATTATGCAGAATAAGTACAGCAACATGACTCTTTCGGGGTAAGATCCTGGATTTTCCTCTCAGGAACAGGAACAGGTGCTCGAAGCTGTGGCGTTGTAGGTACAATGCTGCACTGGACAGATGTTGGAATTTTCTTTCTTTCAGCTTCCGGCCTTAGGATTTTTGGTTTTGAATTTCTCTCGTTCAAGGTCAGCGACGATCTCTTCGATGAGTATTTTGTTTGAATTCGACGGGTATTGAATAATTTCAGCAGGATGTAGATGAGTTCGTGTTTTGTGACTTAATTTGATTAATATATTTATTTATTTGATACCCGCGAAGGACAAGGAAGTCACCCTTTCACAGAGTTTTCACTTTCACTTTTCACTTCACATAGAGCCCGGATGGAGACGTCCCAGGGATACCTTCACCGTCGGTATCCCACCGCTGCCACCAAATGTTACACGGGTACGTGTTTGAGAGTTTTTAAAAAAAAGGAATTTATTAACTGAAATAATATTTAATTAAAAAGTATCACAAATACGGAATAATAGAGATACAGCGAGAGAGGTGTATGGCCTTTGAATATACCCGGACGACTGAGGGGCCTGAGCTCGTCTTACTCGTCAGCAGGAGATGCTGAGCAAGCAATGAGGAGTTGGCAATGCAGCACTTTAGGGTGCATATACAGGATGTAACAACCCCCCGCTTAAGTTAAAACTTACACGGTTAAAGCGTGAAGTTTCTACTAAAGAAAAATAAAATAAAGGAAAAGGAATGGGATGATTCTAGACTACTCTTAGTCTAGGCTGAGGGGTAGGTGAATTTTCTTCCAGCTCGATGTCTGAAGGACTAGCATTAATAGGTTTAGTTTTCAATTTATAACGGAAAGCCAGACACCTTTCTTTACAACAATAATAACATAGAAATAGTACAAATAATATAGAAAAGATATACAATGTTACAGAATGAGACACATTAGAAATAAAATCATTATTTTCTAATTTAAAATTGTTTACAAGATCGAGTAATTGATTAGAGTCAGAGTTCAATTTTACAAATTTATCTAAGTTAACTTTGGGTATTTGGGACTTTGGAAAAATAGAATTATTAAGTTTTTGAAATGCAGTTAGATTACAACAACTGTCATTAATTAAGTTAAAATCTGAGTGAATGGAATTCAGTTTAACAGTTGGATTGTAGGAGCTAACTAATTTTACATTTTTGCTATAACCATTACATTTTGGTTTAAGAGTAACAATACCAGTGCTTAATAGAGTTAAATCGATATTGTCATTTTCACAATTAATGTGCAATTTAGTAGGAGTAGAATGAATAAAGATCCATCGATTGCTACCGAGAACTTGCCAAAAATGTAGATTTTCTGCAATAAAATTAGTTTTACACAATTCTGGAAGCGACATTAAAACCTTTGACATAATTTCAGTTTCACAAATTGGGTTATCGACAACATCATATAATTCTATGTTAATACAAATATATTCGTTGCGATAAGCAGGTTTACAATTGATCAAATCGTTGAGAATACAGTATTTGGATTTATCCTTATTAATAGCTACATAATTCGAGGATGGTATAATCAAAGCAAAAGAGTTAGGATTGTTGACATCATGAGGTAATGGAATAGGAATGGTTTTGAATAAGTTAAATTGGGGAATAAGGACTAAAGGAATTTTGACAGTGAACAATAATTTGTTATTTATAATATATGAGACGATTTCTGACAATTTTATTATAACATGTATGTTCTCTAATTCTAAGGGTACAGGAAACTCTGAAAGTTTTGACAAGTGTTTGACATTGATTACTAATTCATTATACAGATCGAGCGGGGTTATAATCGAAGGATGTAGCGTGTTTGTTTTAGCAAATAAGATGCTATTTACAATGTCTTCTAATTTATAAGATAAGTTTAAGAGGCTAGCTTGGAGTACATTATACATTTCTTGTATTTTTGCTCGGAACGAGAGAGCATTTGTGGTTGTAGTTAAACTCGTCAGACGTGACGTGAGATTTTCAATAGCTTCATTAAGTTTTTCCTCATTATGAGTTATAGTGTTCAGTGATTCATTGAAGTTTAAAATGGCAGAGTTAGAAATTATTACATTTTGTTTAATCAGACTTAAAAGTTGCTTTTCATTATTCTGAAGGTTTTGAATGGCGTTGCCGTACAAGATTGCGTCGTTTTCGTCCATTGTGCCAAAAATATGTTTAAATATGGTACCGACACCAGATATCCAGGCTGATCGTTTGTTTTTGGAAGAGAGAAGATGGGATATGGAGCTGAAGTCACGGGTTAAGTCATCGAACATGGAATTAAGGGGTTGGAAGGTGTTTTGGCATTCGGAATCATTGATTGTATTACCTCTCGGGCATAGATGTTGCGCAATAGAAAGAACATGTTGTATGTTATCGAGATGAGGTTTGATATATTCGATCTCTACCGGTACAATCACATGTAAATAGTCGTTAATAATTTTAATAGACCCTGTAGGGTTAAAGTAAACTCCTGGGCTCTTCTCTATCTGACTGACGAATTCTTCTTTCGTAAGGCCGTGACAGTATTGAAATATTAAACTGAAATAGGAAGAAAATAGGGATAAAAGAAGCAAAAGGTCTAATAGAAGTAGTCGTTATAGTGGAGGTTATGGTAGAGATAGTAGTCGTAGATTTTATATGCTTAGGACTAATATAAAACAAATGAGTGAAAATTAATCATTAGTAATTAAAATAAAACGAAAAAATAATAATAGTAATAGTAAAATAAAATGATATTTGTAAATTTATGTAGTGAAACGGTGTATAAAATTGAACTTGTTAAATTATGAATAATTAGTTTAATTATCATTAACGACATATGCGTGTTTTATTTGATCGAAATGATGTTTAACATGGCGTCTGTTTATAAGTAGAGAAACAGTGTGATTGCCATGAACTTTGACGATTTTGTATGGACCTTTCCATACAGGGGATAACGCTTTTTTAAGTCTAAGGTGACTCTTAAGGTAGACTAAGTCGCCAACTTTATAAGAGATGGGACGAGAGCGTTGGTCATAATAGGTTTTCGATCTTTCCTTTGACTTAGCAATATTCTCCAAGGCTTTTTCATGGGAAAATTTGAGACGGTGATTTAGCATTTTAATATATTCATGATAAGTGCCAGCGGGACTTGTCTCAAAGATAGAGTTTGGAAGATAGGGTTTGTGACCGAATAATAATTCATAAGGAGTGAACTTTGTAGTTGTATGTGTATTAGTGTTGTAAGCTAGTATTGCTGTATACACATATTTATGCCAATCCGTTTGGTTTTTATTTACATAGGATTTTAAATATTCTTTGAGAGTGGAATGGCTTCTCTCTAGGGCACCTTGCGTTTGGGGATGGTATGGTGATGACCATAATTGTTTTATCTTAAGGAATTCGCAGGTTCTTTTGAAGAGGTCTGCTGTGAAATTTGTACCTTGATCCGTTAGAATCATTTTCGGGATACCGAAAAGGGAGATAAAGTGAACGAGGCACTCACAGCTTTCTTCAGCTGTGGCATTAGAAATTGGGTAAGCTACAGAGTATTTTGTTAGGTCGTCTTGAAGAGTGAGAATGAATTTAAGGTTTATCTGACCGGCGTCAGGAAGAGGTCCGACGACGTCAAGGCTAATTCTTTCGAAAGGGGCAGTAGAAGTAGAAGTAATTTCCATAGGGGCTCTATTAATTTGACGAAGGGCTTTGTTTGTTTGGCATTGGGAACATCTTTTGACGTAAGTTTCAATATCGGATTTCATACCTTTCCAGTAATATCTTTCTTTAATTCTATTGTACATTCTGCCCACACCAACATGACCGGCAATTGGAATGTCGTGATTATCTTTTAGTATCTTCGAGATTTCACTCGGTGTTGGGTAAATCATTGTGTTTTTATATATTTTGACTGCAATGTTAGTATTATGAAATAGGAAGTTAATCATGTTATAAATTTTAGTATAGGAAAGTTTGACAAAAGGGTCCTTGAAGTCAGAAATAGCAATTTCACTACGGTAGTCGGAGCAGGTTACTAATAGTTCGTTACGGATATTTTTTAAGGATTCGAATAGATCAGGATATGGGATTTCGTCAAAGTGATGGACTTTGGTAAAAAGGAAATAGTATGATTTAGTAGGGGTCTGAAGATTTAGGAAAGAATGAAGTCTTCTTTCTTTGTTGAGGAGTTCGTTAGTGTCTCTTTGATTGGATAAGACTTCTTCTACATAAGGATTGGTTTCATCAAAGTCAATTGACGTAGGAAGGATAACTACTTTGGAATCAGTGGATAAAAGATTGGTAGTATATTCATTAATTACGGTATTGAAATTAGATTTAGCATTTGACATTGTTTTTAGATAGTCGGGGTAGGAGTCGTTAGAGATTTCGAGATTAGGTAAGTTCAGGAGTAGATCGTCGTTACCAGAATTAGCAGGAGGGTTAAGTAAGTTGTCAAGGTAAGTATCAGAGTTCGGTACGTCCTGTATTTCAGGGACTGGACCACTGTTCGGGTCGTCAGGGTGAGTGTTTTGGTTTTCAGGAATTACATTAGGATTCGGTGTAGTAGTAGATAAGTCGTAATTGTCAGTCCGGGGACTCAGATTTGGTGATAGAGGAATATCTATAAAAGGTTCTTCAAGAGGTTCCACTACGGGTTCTACGAGAGGTTCTACTACGGGTTCTACAAGAGGTTCCACTACGGGTTCTACAAGGACTAATGGGTCAGGAGTAGGTGAGATTGCTAGGTCATTATTTAGTATATCGTCTAATCGGAATGACGGAGGTGAAATCAATAGGTCGTTCAAATCTCTATCTAAATCATCAGGTTGTTCAACCGGATCGGCGGGTTGTTCAGGTCTTAATTGGATTGGATTAACTGGGTATCTGGAGAGAGCATCGGCGTTGGCATTTACTTTACCCTTTTTGTATTTAATATCATAATTGTACTCTTCCAATTTTAATCGCCACCTAACGAGCCTAGAGCCAGGGTCTTTGCAGTTAAATAGCCACTGAAGGGGTTTATGGTCTGTAATTATAGTAAAGCGATTTCCGTAAAGGTAAGGGCGAAAGATTTTTGTGCCAAAGACTATTGCAAGACATTCTTTCTCGGTCGTGCTGTAATTTGTTTCCGCTTTATTTAATGTCCGGGATGCAAAGGCGATCGGACGGTCTTTTCCGATTTCGCCCTGTGATAGGATAGCGGAAATTGCGAAGCCGGATGCATCGCAGGTGAGCACAAATGGTTTTGAAAAATCCGGGTAAACTAGAACGGGTGCTGTAATTAATTTATTCTTTAAAGATTCAAAGGCTAGTTGCTGTTCATTATTCCAAATGAATTGATTATTTTTTTTCAAAAGAGTTGTTAATGGTTTGGCTAATTTTGAAAAATGCGGGACAAACCTACGGTAATATGATATAAGACCTAAAAAGGATTTAATGTCTTTTTGACTTTTAGGAACCGGAAACTGTTCTACGGCTTTGACTTTATCCGGGTTTGGTTTTACGCCATCGCTCGTAATTATGTGACCTAAATAAGTCACTTCCCTCCGGAGAAACTCGCACTTATCGGGTTGTAGTTTAAGGTTGAATTGTCTTAATCGCTGAAATACTTTGCCTAATTTTTCAATGTGTGTTTTGAGGTCATAAGAATAAATAACTATGTCGTCTAGGTATACATAGCAATGGATACCTTGTAACCCTGATAAAACGGTATTCATGAGCCGCTGAAAAGTGGCCGGTGCGTTCTTAAGGCCAAAAGGCATTCTATTAAATTGGAAATGTCCCTCGGGGACGCTAAAGGCTGTTTTCTCAGCATCTTTTGGTTCAACTTGGATTTGATGAAATCCCGAGGCTAAATCTAGGGTGCTGAAATATGTACTATTACCTAATTGGTCAAGTATTTCATTGATTTGAGGTATTGGGTAGGATTCACCAATAGTGACGTCGTTAAGTTTACGGTAGTCGATTACTACACGCCACTTACGCTCTCCTGATGCATCCAGTTTTTTGGGGACGACCCAAATAGGAGAGGACCAAGGTGATAGGGATGGTTGAATGATATCTTGGTCTAACATTTTTTGGATTTGGGATTCGACTTCTGTTTTGTGGCATTGTGGAAATCTGTATGATTTTGTATTTATTGGGGTGTCAGGATTAGTTTTTATCCGGTGGGTAAGAGCGGAAGTGAAGGTAAGTTTGTCTTGGGATAAATGGAAGATGTCAGAGTAGTTGTAACATAGATTTAGGAGCTCGTCTGATTCTTCTTGATTTAAATGTGAAGTTCTTAGAGATTCTAGAACTTCTTGAGTACGTTGATAGACATTAGAATATTTAACATTATTAATTGGATAAGAGATAGAGTCTTTAGAGTCAGTGGGTTGAGTCATCGAATTAATTTCAAATGGGAGCAGAGTTATATTTAAGTGGGAATTAAGAGAAATGGCAGACTCTGAGGTATTTAGTACGGATACGTTAATTCTATTGTTGTCTTTCACCTTTACGAGACAATTTGCGATTAAGAGGTTGTCTATCTTGTTCTGATTTAATATGAGGCCTTCTTTTATATCAGGGTTGGAAACGGAACATTCAATTATCATCTCAGTTCTCGCGGGAATGGTGTAGGTAGGTTCATTGAATAGTAGTCTAACATCGGTGTTGTTGATTCTCAAATTATTTTGGTTATAATCTATGTTGCATCTAAAAAAGTTTAAGAAGTCGGTGCCAATAATACCATCGTATGGGAGGTCAATGTTATTTACGACATGGAATTTGTGAGATATTAATTTATCTGATGTATCTGAGATCTTTAATTTCAATAAAAAGTGTCCGGATGTACTTGTGGTACAGTTCACTGGGTCTATTCCTTTCAAATTAATTTTTTTTTTAATTAGGTTTTGTGGTTTTTCCACAGATTTATTTTTTATTAGGCTGACTGCTGAACCAGAGTCGATTAGTAACGATAAAGGAACATCGGATACTGAGGAATATATAAGTATATATGGTAGGAGTACTTTGTTAGATTTAATATTTATTTCGTAGATTTTATTTTCTGTTTCAGGTGTACTAGTTGCAGCGAGTGTTGCGGATACTTTGGAAGATGTGGAATGATTGCGGGGATTCGGTGTTGTAGGGGTGATGGGTTTTGACACAGAGGGAACGGTGCATGCTGTGGGTATAGCAGATACAGCGGACGTAGTAGGTATAGTGGATACAGTGGATTCGGTGGATACAGTGGATACAGCGTGTATAGCGGATTCAGTGGATACAGCGGGTACAGCGGATTCAGTGGATACAGCGGATACAGCGGATACAGTGGATACAGCGGATACAGTGGTGTCGGTTTTCTTTGTTTGGTGCCTCGCACGACACCTACGCGAGACTCGGATTAGTTTTTTGCAGTGTCGACTTCGTCACGGCCATAATCGTTTATTTCGTCTTCAGCTACAAAGTTGACATGCGACTGTGGTCTAAAGGAGCTCGTTGACGGGTGATTGCGATTGTTATATTCGCGTTTCCTACATTGGTCAATAGTGTGCCCTATGTTTTTGCAATAGCGACAAATAGGTTTTGAATTATTATTGTTTGTGTAACCAGAAGTTGAGGGCCGTTGAATAGGAGTCGGTCTGAAATTACTGGAGTCCCTCGGTTTGTTAAAAGGAGTCTTTTGTTCTAATGGCTGCTGTGAGTTTTGTCTCCTAAAAGTTGACTGCATAATACGTTCTTCTCCAATGGCAATGTTAATAGCCTCGTTTAAATTACGAGGAGATTTGCATCTCAGAACAAGGGATAAGTTCGGCTTGAGGCCTATAATAAAGTGGTGGAGGGCAAGATCCTCCATTGCTGCATTGCGACCCGTTATTTCGGAAGTTTTATAATTTGATAGAGAGATTTCTGTTAGCAACTGGGATAAATAGGTCTCGATTCTAAAGGCATATTGAGTGACTGTTTCTGCCTGGCCTTGTTTGCTCTCTTGTAGTACAGTTAGCAAATGGGAATAGTGTTTCCTGTCCGAAAATTGTTTTTTTAAAAATTCCTTTAATTGATCCCAAGTTTGAAAATCTTTTATTGAGCATGCAAGCTCGGCTTTCCCTTCTAATTGACATAAGATAAATTTCAATAAAATTGGTTTTTGCGTATCAGATGCAAGCTCAACCGCGTTATTGCAATTAATTAAAAATGAGTTTAGACACTCGCGGTTACCATCGTAAGGCTTGATGAATTTAAAAAGAGTATTGATATCCATATCTGACTTAGATTTTGATCTTGTTAAAATAGGTGATTTTTGGAATTCGGGAGCTTTGTCTGATATTTCTGCTTTATATTCAGGTTTTGTCATAATATAGTATTAAAATGGGAAGAAAATTCTTTGTTTGCAATAACGAGATTTTAGAGCACAAAAGGTAAGTACATAGTAATAGAATTAGGTTCAAAATGCACACAAAAATACAATCAATATTTCGTTAAGAAATGTTCGGTGACTTACAGGAACACGGCGATAAGGTGTACTTGCATGATGTGTAGACGCTTGCGTAGCGGAATTCGGTTATCCGAACCGTGTTTAGTCTAGGAGATGGCGACTGGAACAGCGACGACGTAGTAGATAGTGAGTATTTCCGTTCTTCTCTTTTTTTTTTTTTTTTCAAGGATGACGGAGACGATCTTTACAGGTAAGCAGTGCAGTCAGGAACGGCGGAGAATAACGGAGAAAACTATGTTGAGATTCAGCGGTAGAAGCAGCGACGGGAACAGTGGAATCAGTGGAGACCACAACGATGTAGAATAGTAACTTTTCCTTTCAGTTCACTTTTATTTCGAACACTTTTGCACTTTTATTTTGAACACTTTTGAGTTTCACTTTTCCTTCGAAGACGGACCGGGGATAATTTTTAAATATCCCTTTACGCTGCCACCAATGTTACACGGGTACGAGTTTGAGAGTTTTTAAAAAAGAAAATTTATTAAACGAAAAATAAAGTTTATTAAAAAGGGCTCACTAGTAATACAAAATAACAGAGAAAACAGTGAGAGAGGTGTGTGGCCTTTGAGTGTTCCCGGACGACTGACTGGAGGGCTTAAGCTCATCTCACTCGTCAGTGGGAGATGCTGAGTAAGCAGTGAGGAGTTGGCAATGCAGCACTTAAGGGTGCATATACAGGATGTAACAACCCCCCGCTTAAGTTGAAACTTACACGGTTGAAGCGTGAAGTTTTCTACTATAGAAAAAAAAATAAAAGAAAAGAAATTTGTATTGTATCACTCACTACAATGATGATTCTAGACTACTCTTAGTCTAGGCTGAGGGGTTCGCGAATTTTCTTCCAGCTCGATGTCTGAAGGATTAGTATTAATAGGTTTAGTTTTCAATTTATGACGGAAAGCCAGACACCTTTCTTTACAACAGTAATAACATAAAAAGAGTACAAATAATATAGAAAAGATATACAATGTTACAGAATGAGACACACTAGAAATAAAATCATTATTTTCTAATTTAAAATTGTTTACAAGATCTAGCAATTGATTAGAGTCAGAATTCAGTTTTACAAATTTATCTAAGTTAACTTTGGGTATTAGAGACTTTGGAAAAATAGAATTGTTAAGTTTTTGAAATGCAGTTAAATCACAACAACTATCATTAATTAAGTTAAAATCTGAATGAATGGAATTCAATTTAACAGTCGGATTGTAGGAGCTAATTAATTTTACATTTTTGCTATAACCATTACATTTTGGTTTAAGAGTAACAATACCAGTGCTTAATAGAGTTAAATCGATATTGTCATTTTCACAATTAATGTGCAATTTAGTAGGAGTAGAATGAATAAAGATCCATCGATTGCTACCGAGAACTTGCCAAAAATGTAGATTTTCTGCAATAAAATTAGTTTTACACAATTCTGGAAGCGACATTAAAACCTTTGACATAATTTCAGTTTCACA
Source organism: Pyrrhopyge kelita (assembly GCA_018239605.1). Classification (NCBI taxonomy): domain Eukaryota; kingdom Metazoa; phylum Arthropoda; class Insecta; order Lepidoptera; family Hesperiidae; genus Pyrrhopyge; species Pyrrhopyge kelita. The sequence goes on from DVQD01000004.1 coordinate 11,421, forward strand.
AATTGGGTTATCGACAACATCATATAATTCTATGTTAATACAAATATATTCGTTGCGATAAGCAGGTTTACAATTGATCAAATCGTTGAGAATACAGTATTTGGATTTATCCTTATTAATAGCTACATAATTCGAGGATGGTATAATCAAAGCAAAAGAGTTAGGATTGTTGACATCATGAGGTAATGGAATAGGAATGGTTTTGAATAAGTTAAATTGGGGAATAAGGACTAAAGGAATTTTGACAGTGAACAATAATTTGTTATTTATAATATATGAGACGATTTCTGACAATTTTATTATAACATGTATGTTCTCTAATTCTAAGGGTACAGGAAACTCTGAAAGTTTTGACAAGTGTTTGACATTGATTACTAATTCATTATACAGATCGAGCGGGGTTATAATCGAAGGATGTAGCGTGTTTGTTTTAGCAAATAAGATGCTATTTACAATGTCTTCTAATTTATAAGATAAGTTTAAGAGGCTAGCTTGGAGTACATTATACATTTCTTGTATTTTTGCTCGGAACGAGAGAGCATTTGTGGTTGTAGTTAAACTCGTCAGACGTGACGTGAGATTTTCAATAGCTTCATTAAGTTTTTCCTCATTATGAGTTATAGTGTTCAGTGATTCATTGAAGTTTAAAATGGCAGAGTTAGAAATTATTACATTTTGTTTAATCAGACTTAAAAGTTGCTTTTCATTATTCTGAAGGTTTTGAATGGCGTTGCCGTACAAGATTGCGTCGTTTTCGTCCATTGTGCCAAAAATATGTTTAAATATGGTACCGACACCAGATATCCAGGCTGATCGTTTGTTTTTGGAAGAGAGAAGATGGGATATGGAGCTGAAGTCACGGGTTAAGTCATCGAACATGGAATTAAGGGGTTGGAAGGTGTTTTGGCATTCGGAATCATTGATTGTATTACCTCTCGGGCATAGATGTTGCGCAATAGAAAGAACATGTTGTATGTTATCGAGATGAGGTTTGATATATTCGATCTCTACCGGTACAATCACATGTAAATAGTCGTTAATAATTTTAATAGACCCTGTAGGGTTAAAGTAAACTCCTGGGCTCTTCTCTATCTGACTGACGAATTCTTCTTTCGTAAGGCCGTGACAGTATTGAAATATTAAACTGAAATAGGAAGAAAATAGGGATAAAAGAAGCAAAAGGTCTAATAGAAGTAGTCGTTATAGTGGAGGTTATGGTAGAGATAGTAGTCGTAGATTTTATATGCTTAGGACTAATATAAAACAAATGAGTGAAAATTAATCATTAGTAATTAAAATAAAACGAAAAAATAATAATAGTAATAGTAAAATAAAATGATATTTGTAAATTTATGTAGTGAAACGGTGTATAAAATTGAACTTGTTAAATTATGAATAATTAGTTTAATTATCATTAACGACATATGCGTGTTTTATTTGATCGAAATGATGTTTAACATGGCGTCTGTTTATAAGTAGAGAAACAGTGTGATTGCCATGAACTTTGACGATTTTGTATGGACCTTTCCATACAGGGGATAACGCTTTTTTAAGTCTAAGGTGACTCTTAAGGTAGACTAAGTCGCCAACTTTATAAGAGATGGGACGAGAGCGTTGGTCATAATAGGTTTTCGATCTTTCCTTTGACTTAGCAATATTCTCCAAGGCTTTTTCATGGGAAAATTTGAGACGGTGATTTAGCATTTTAATATATTCATGATAAGTGCCAGCGGGACTTGTCTCAAAGATAGAGTTTGGAAGATAGGGTTTGTGACCGAATAATAATTCATAAGGAGTGAACTTTGTAGTTGTATGTGTATTAGTGTTGTAAGCTAGTATTGCTGTATACACATATTTATGCCAATCCGTTTGGTTTTTATTTACATAGGATTTTAAATATTCTTTGAGAGTGGAATGGCTTCTCTCTAGGGCACCTTGCGTTTGGGGATGGTATGGTGATGACCATAATTGTTTTATCTTAAGGAATTCGCAGGTTCTTTTGAAGAGGTCTGCTGTGAAATTTGTACCTTGATCCGTTAGAATCATTTTCGGGATACCGAAAAGGGAGATAAAGTGAACGAGGCACTCACAGCTTTCTTCAGCTGTGGCATTAGAAATTGGGTAAGCTACAGAGTATTTTGTTAGGTCGTCTTGAAGAGTGAGAATGAATTTAAGGTTTATCTGACCGGCGTCAGGAAGAGGTCCGACGACGTCAAGGCTAATTCTTTCGAAAGGGGCAGTAGAAGTAGAAGTAATTTCCATAGGGGCTCTATTAATTTGACGAAGGGCTTTGTTTGTTTGGCATTGGGAACATCTTTTGACGTAAGTTTCAATATCGGATTTCATACCTTTCCAGTAATATCTTTCTTTAATTCTATTGTACATTCTGCCCACACCAACATGACCGGCAATTGGAATGTCGTGATTATCTTTTAGTATCTTCGAGATTTCACTCGGTGTTGGGTAAATCATTGTGTTTTTATATATTTTGACTGCAATGTTAGTATTATGAAATAGGAAGTTAATCATGTTATAAATTTTAGTATAGGAAAGTTTGACAAAAGGGTCCTTGAAGTCAGAAATAGCAATTTCACTACGGTAGTCGGAGCAGGTTACTAATAGTTCGTTACGGATATTTTTTAAGGATTCGAATAGATCAGGATATGGGATTTCGTCAAAGTGATGGACTTTGGTAAAAAGGAAATAGTATGATTTAGTAGGGGTCTGAAGATTTAGGAAAGAATGAAGTCTTCTTTCTTTGTTGAGGAGTTCGTTAGTGTCTCTTTGATTGGATAAGACTTCTTCTACATAAGGATTGGTTTCATCAAAGTCAATTGACGTAGGAAGGATAACTACTTTGGAATCAGTGGATAAAAGATTGGTAGTATATTCATTAATTACGGTATTGAAATTAGATTTAGCATTTGACATTGTTTTTAGATAGTCGGGGTAGGAGTCGTTAGAGATTTCGAGATTAGGTAAGTTCAGGAGTAGATCGTCGTTACCAGAATTAGCAGGAGGGTTAAGTAAGTTGTCAAGGTAAGTATCAGAGTTCGGTACGTCCTGTATTTCAGGGATTGGACCACTGTTCGGGTCGTCAGGGTGAGTATTGGAATTAGTTGGATTTTCATTGTTGGGATTAGGAACGGGATTCAGAAGTTCGTCAAGGGTTGGTACATCTATAGGAGATGAGTCAACGACAGGGTTTGTGTTTAGGTTTTCAGGAATTACATTAGGATTCGGTGTAGTAGTAGGTAAGTCGTAATTGTCAGGAACATTTTGGATTTCGCCGAGTTGTTGCAAAGGATCTAAGAAAGGTAAGTTCCATTCTTCTTGATTCAGTGGGCTAGTAAGAAGATCCATGTCAATGTATTCGGGGTTCAGAGGATTTTGAGAAGTAGAAGGAAGAGTTGATATAGAGGGGTCGACGGGGTTTTGTGAGTTAGTAGGATTAGAAGATGATTCATTGCCTATTATATTAACAGGAGCGGGGGAATCAGTGGGATATCGAGACAGTGCATCTGCGGCAGAGTTAAGTTTGCCTTTTCTGTACGTGATCTCGTATTCATACTCTTCAAGCTTAAGTCTCCACCTTTGGAGCTTGCTAGAAGGGTCTTTGTGATTAAAAAGCCATTTTAAAGGACGGTGATCAGTTACTATTTGGAACTTTCGACCATATAGGTAAGGTCGGAATATTTTACAACCAAAGATAAAGGCTAAAAGTTCCTTTTCTGTGGTACTGTAATTAGTTTCGCTTTTATTTAAGGTACGTGAGGCAAAGGCAACAGGTCTATCTTTTCCAGTAGCACCTTGCGATAAGACGGCACCTACGGCGTGATTAGAGGCATCGCAAGTGAGTATAAAGGGTTTGGTAAAATCGGGGTAGCAGAGAACAGAGGCAGTAGTGAATTTATTTTTTAATTCGTCAAAAGCGAGTTGTTGCTCATTTTGCCATTCAAAAATAGTATCTTTTTTCAAAAGGTTAGTTAATGATTTGGCAACTTCAGAAAAATCTGATATGAAAGGGCGATAATACGAGACTAATCTTTAGCAGATTTAGGTCGTGGAAATTCTTTAACGGCTTTTATTTTTTCAGGATTGGGTTTGACATCTTCTTCAGTGATGACATG
>DVQD01000005.1:0-13217 GCA_018239605.1 Pyrrhopyge kelita
GGTGTTTCGAAAACATAAACCTATGTCAAATGATAAGCATAGGAAATTAGTTCCCGGCCATAGAAGAATCCATCCAGTTCCCGGCCGTGTTACTTTTAAAAATGGGGTTTTATAGAATGTAATAATAACCAGTACATTAATTTCTTTCCTATTGTGTTTTGCGATCGGCGCAAATATAACATGTTTTTAAATACAAAGCCCTAACATTTAGAAATACCGTGAAGTTACCGCTCTCTTACTGGTTGCTAGTTTGTACACGGTTCATACTAACTATTTTACCGCAACGCGGATATATACACCCTGATGATTTTTCCAGAATATCAAAGTCCTTGCAGGGGACATATTCACCATCGATGTCGCAAGGACTTGGGAATTCAATCCCAAATTTCCCATTAGAAATATATTTTTACCAAAAATTCTGGTTGGGCCCCCATTGCATTTTATATATATAGCAAATCCATATTCGAAATATTACTTGAACATAGATCTGAAAACTCCATATTATTTATTAACGATTCCCAGACTTTTCATATGTGCATTATCTCTAATAAATGATTTTTGTTTATATAAAATATGTGTCTTATATGGGCAAAATTTTAGGCACAGGTTGAAAATATTTGCAAGTTCATATGTGGTTCTTGTATATTGTTGTAGAAGCTTTTTAAACTCATTTGAAATGATTTTCTTCTCTGTGCTTCTTCTTTTAGTGACAGAGTGTATGGCGAAATCAGATAGAGTTATTTATCACTGTGAGTTTCTACGAGAGACAAGCAAGAGAGACAAGCAAGAACTATTGTTGAGAGGGTTAAAATTTTTAAATTGAAGACTCACATACCTGAGCATTCCTTGAATCATGTAGTCTATATTGCCACTTTAGTTGTGATTGGCATTTTTAACCGCCCTACATTTGTTGGTTTTGCATTGTCACCAGTTTTTTTGGCTCCACAGGGGGCTTGGCTCCAAAGTTATTGGCTTTAAGGATTTCCATTATAGAATATTTATGTTTATTCTTTGTGGCATCCCGGCAACTTTGTTCTTAATTTTGGTAGATTCTGGGTATTATGGCTATTTAACAATGGCCGAGATAGAGAACTTGAAGATATCATGGGATAATTGGGTAGTGACTCCATTAAACTTCCTGAGGTACAATTCTGATATGGGAAACTTGCAGCAGCATGGCCTCCATCCATGGTGGCTTCACTTAGTTGTAAACACACCATTGTTGTTTAGTTTCTTCCGTGGGCACTACAATAAGCTGCCACGAATCCAGAGCATCACGGGCCTTATGCTGTTCTCTCTCGTCTCGCTGTTGCTCTGCTCTCCATGATCCCGCACCAAGAGGCACGGTTCTGGTACCCTTTGTGTATCTTTTCGGCAATAATTTATATCCCAATGAAAGTGATAGACCGAAATACAGAAAATTAAAGAATACTGTCCGTTATGCGTGGTACATATTGAATGTAATAATGACAATATTCTTCGGTTTCATTCACCAAGGTGGTATTTACCCCTTCACTAGCAATCTCCACAATGAAATCAAGAACAATTATGGAGTTCACATGCATGTCATTATAGCACACAGCTATAGTATACCAACGTTTCTTCTACAATTGGAGAGCACGAGTAAAGTTTGGAAAGACAGAAGTACAGGTCATAAATATAAATTAGGCCCAACAACATTTATAAGTATGGATCTCTTCCCGTGGATGACTTGTTTACGAAGGTGGATGAAGTGCTTACAGACGCTGAAAGGACTCTATATGAGTATAAGAAACAGTATAGGTTCTACATAGCGACGCCATGCTGCTTAGAAGGTGATATAAGACGTGCAGCCAGCAAATACCATTACATAGATGTAAGACACGATTTTTCGTACTATCCACATTTTTGCTCTGAAACATTTCCCAGTTTTCCTAGTAATCGCGATCAGCTCTGTATTGATAATAATAATTTACATACTAACCAATCTCACGTATTAGATCTAAGTTTAATTCAGCGAATCTCGTGTTATTTAAAGAAATTTTGCTTAAGAATTTATAGAGTAAGGTCTGTGGCCAGTAATAAGGTGTTCAGTTAATTCTTGTCATGAATCTCATAAGTACTATTGTGAGTAAATAATGTCTGTTAATCATTGTATAGCTTTAACATTCGTGATTTCTTATTATTTATGGTTATTTCTTATTATTTATATGGACATATTGTATGTAATACTCTCATGTACATAGTGTTTGCTTTTAAGCGACTTTTCTTTGTGCTCAATTTTTTTAATCATAAGTATTATTGGAATAATCGATTTTTAGATTTTTTAAGTGGTACCATAACGGCGTAAAGAATTGCAGTACAGTTTAGAGAGGCATTTGTAATACCAGTTTACCATTGCATTTTACTGTAAAATCTTATTATTCATGCGGCATTTTGAAAAGAAACTATCACTCTTTTATAAAATTCATTCAAAATTATTTATAAATCATTTTTTTATTTACAGTTATTTATCCAGATTCAGATATTATAAGATTATAAGATCCAGCATGTAGGACATGACAGGCATGTAGGACATGACAGGCTTGTAGGATTTGACAGACAGTTACAGACTTGTAGGACTTTAAACATAGTAATTATATTATGAAATATAACCTACGAATCTTGCGTAACATCAATGATCCGTATGTTTTATGGCCTATTAGTTAGTAGGTACGTATTGTAGGTTCTCGTTGAAATCAATAATTATGCCGCTAATATCTAGAGAATATTCACAAATCATACTCGCCTGTGATCGTAGTGCTAAAGCCTATTATGAATTATTATTATGCAGTACCGTTTGCTCTCCGCCTTTCAGAAAGACATTTAGTTTAGCAATTGAATAAAAGCAATTGACCTTAAACTCGCATAATTTTATGATTATATTTTCTCATTCGTTAATAAGACACAATATTTTATATGTTGTTTAATTTTATGTTACAAGAAACTCCGACTAAAATCATCTCTGTTATACACTTACTCTAATTCGGCCTATACAACGCTTTGTAGAAAGATCGACCAATACTTGGTTGTTAGTGCCATGTATCTAATTTTTCTCAAACAATCAGTTTTTGACTGAAGGTTATTGGTCACATGAATGCTAATGTACCTCTTTATTATTAAAAAGGTAGTCAAAGGTAGTCATGTTTATGTTGACTTAAAATTAGTTTTAGTAAGGACGTATTACGAAGGACGATTTACGTACGGATAATACGCCGCATTCTGCATATAAGGATGCAATCTGGTGCCTAAACGGTAAAAAGTTTCTTACTTTGAGTACCGCGCGTTGAGCACGTTCTAGTGGCAATAAGTACGTTTTAGGAACTGCACCCCAAGTGTCTATGCAATATGTTAGTATTGATTGACATATTGCCAGATAGACTATCTTCAGGGTCTTCTTGTCAGTTACATGTATAATATTCTTACATATAGCTTTAAGCTTGCGACATCTATGTGTAACTGTTTTAAGGTGTTCTTTGAAATTTAGTTGGCAGTCCAAGATTATTCCTAAATACTTTACTATATTAGCTTTTTCCAGTCTATAGCAGCTCCAAATATTTTTAGAACACTCTATACTGTTTTCGTTTTTGTGGACTGTTATGTTATAAGTATCAGAGTTTGGTGGCTGTTGGTTGGGTAAAATTGAAAATGTTACGCGTTTAGAAGTTTCAGCCCAACTTTCTCCAAGGAATACAAGCGCGATATCATCTGCAAAAGTGATAATTTTTCCGTTTTCTAGTTTTAAACTACACAGCTCATTTATGCATACCATGAAAAGAGTTGGGCCAAGTATAATTCCTTGGGGTACTTCATACGAGACCATTTCTGGGTCACTAGTAAAGTCATTAATCTTGACACATTGCGTACGAATAAATAAGTAGTCCTAGAATATTTGTAGTTGTAGGTTACGTACTCCTAGCGCGTCCAATTTGAGCAGAAGAAGTGAATTTGAAACAGTATCCAAAGCTTTCTCGAGATCTAGGAAAATTGTAATGCATTTCTTACCATTATCTAAGCCATTGACTATGTAATCTGTCAGATCTCTTACAGCATCTGATGCGGATCTTTCCTGATGAAAACCGTGTTGATTATCAGATATTCGTTTTTTTTCTTCAATGTAATCAATAAGTCTTTTGTTCAGTATTCGTTCTAAGATTATCGATAAAGTAGGTAATATCGAAAACGGTCTATAGTTACTTAGAATATTTGGGGGACCCGATTTATGAACAGGTAATATAATCGATTTCTTAAAAGCTACGCGAAATCTCCCTGAATCAATAGATAGATTGCAAATATGGTATTCAAATATGCAAATATGGCTATAATATTTTCCTTCAGAACTTTTGATTGGATATTATCTATGCCTGATGTAAAACTAGTAGCTAAAGTGTTTGAGATTGATATGATTTCATTAATATCAGGTACTTAGAGGGAGAAAGACTGCACGTAGTTATCAATATTCGATTTGCGGTGAATAGTTTGAAGATGTTTGCAAGACGATATTTTAAGTGCTAACGTTTTGCCTACATTTTTATTTTTTATTTTTATTTTATTCACAAAATCCACAGCTTTTAACAATCTATATACTGTCTAAATTTATAATAAGGGTCTTGAAGCCAATTACGGATTTACAATATACATATTAAGCTAAAAAAGTCACAAAGTTTACACCACGTTACTTAAAAATAGAAATATGAAATATAAAAATATTCAAAAGTAAACACAGCGCTCAAAATTTGTTTAAGTGCAGAAGAGTGTGTATGTGTGTATGCATTTAAGAGTGAGTGTTTGTAAGAGTGAGTGCATGGAAGAGTGAGTGATTGTGTGACTGTGTGTGTGTGTGTGTGTGAACGTGATACATAGTTTTAGTTTTATTATATAACGATATTTTTAAATAGATAGATAAATATGAACAAGATGAATGTAAATTATAATGTGTATGTACGAAATTAGTACCTGCTATAAAAACTTGCATGCCTTTATTTTATGACTGTTTTTTACTATTTAAATTTTAGACTAGTTTTTAATTTGACATTTTCTTACAAAGTATATTGGCAACTTCACGTTTGAATGAAATTTTACTTGAGTGAAAGATATCAACTGTATTAAATATTTTATTATATGTTCTGTGAAGCCTATTGACAATCGAATTTCGAGCATAGTTAGTTTTTTTATGGGCAGTAGCAAAAAGTGCCGTATGTCTAGTTCTTTTATTTGGAACACAAAAACTTAAAATTTGTGACGCTAGTTCACTACAGTCTATGTAGTTATTACATATGCCTTGTAGAAAGGACATATCAATTATGGTTCGTCTGTTTTGAAGCGGCATACAATTGTAGTGGATGCTTGACTCGCTGTCATCTGAAAAGCGGCGGGCAAATCGAGAGTGTAGGTGCTTTAAAAATTTTAACTGAATATTCTCCAGCTTTTGAATATACGTCACATATTGAGGATTCCATATTATGCTACAATACTCGAGAATACTTCTAACATATGCAAAGTATAATACTCGTAAACATCCAATATCTGAAAAGGGCTTGCTGACTCGTAAAACAAAACCTAAATTTTTGTATGCTTTCGCCACTATTGTATCAATATGTTCGGAAAATGTTAATTTTGAATCGATTTTTACCCCTAGATCAAGTACGCTATTCAATTCAGATAAAGTAAAATTATTTATTTTATAATTGAATTTAATAGGATTAATTTTTCGAGTATATGATACTAGACAACATTTCTTTAAATTTATACCTATACGATTTTCAATATAATAAGAGTTTAATCTATCAAGATCGGCTTGGAGGTTAAAACAATCAGTAATCACTTTAATTTTCATAAAGATTTTTGTATCGTCAGCATACATTAAAAATTTTGCATGTTTAAAGCATCTACCTACATCGTATAAGTACGCGGCGTATAACAATGGCCCCAAGGTGGAACCCTGCGGTACGCCAGATGGAACCTTTATAATGTCAGAGCGTGAACTTCCTACCACTACAGCTTGACAGCGATTGCGCAAATATGACTCGAACCATCTCAACAAATTACCGTGAATGCCTAGTTCGGATAATTTGCGCAGAAGGATACAATGGTCAACACGGTCAAATGCCTTCTCGAAATCCGTATATATTACATCAACTTGTGACCCACCGTCTATACTATTAGATACATAGTCTATAAAAACTCCTAGGTTAGTTGCAGTTGACCGGCCTTTTATAAATCCGTGTTGTTCAGAGGGAATCGAAATGGCAATTATTGGATATATATGAGCGTGGACTACTTTTTCACAAATTTTACTAAGTACGTTCAGGATAGAAATGGGGCGGTAGTTCTCAATTGTTGATTTAAGGCCTTTTTTATAGATTGGTACAATGTACGCTGTTTTCCAAATGTGAGGAAAGTAGCCTTCCTGAAAACATCGATTAAATATAAGTGAGATAGGGAGAGATAGAGAATCTGCACACTTGGTGAAAAATATTGTTGGAATATTGTCGCTACCTGCTCCTTTCGATGTGTCGAGATTTTTTATTAGCTTTAAAATATATTCTTTGGTAATTTTAATGTCGTGTATAGTAGAAATTTGAGATTGATTATTATGCACATCATGTAAATTTAGATCAGAGGGTTTATTAAAATTTCTCTCAAAAAACTTATTAAAAGCGGAACAAATGTTAAAATTGTTACTGATAACTAAATTATTGAATGTCATCTGTTGAGGATAATTACAAGTATTTTTTCTCTTAGATTTTACATATGACCAGAAGTATTTGGGATTATTTTTTATTTTTTGTTGTGAACATTTTATATAGGATTTATAACATTTGGACTGCATTTCTTTTTGTCTACGTCTTAGTTCAGAAAATTGAGCATAGTCGTTCGGGTTTTTGTATTTTTTCCAGTGTTTGTGAACTTTACTCTTTTCTTTAATTAAATTTTTTAACGGCCTGCTATACCAAATGGGATAAGTGTGTACACCAGAGTGGTAGACCTGAGGAACATATGTTTGTATGCATTTATTTATAATTGCATAAAAACCATCTATTATAGTCTCTATATTTATTTGTGTTATTGTTTGATATAAACGACCAATCCTGTTGAATTAACATTTCATTAATGATATTAAAGTCAGCACGCTCATAAATATACTTTGTTCGCGATTGAGTTTTCAATAGAGGTATGAGGAAATCAGATGCAGTAATAATAAGTGAAGGGTGGTGACAGTCTTCTTTAACAAGGTGGAAGTTGGATTTACGAACAGTAATGGACGAGTCTGAGAAAATTAGGTCTAGTATTTTATTACTGTTATTTGAGATGGCATTATATTGCATAAGACCTATGAAAGCTGTACGGTCGATGAGTTGTGATGCTGAATTCTGGACCTCTACAGGGCCTTTCCTAAGTATGACAGGTCCATCTTGTGTCCAGTCTATACACGGTAGGTTAAAGTCGCCTGCAAGTATAAACTGATCGTTGGGATGGGTATTACGTATTTGTGAAATAAGATTTACAAACAATTCAGTTCTCTCTGAGAGTGCAGAGTTAGGGGGCATGTAAACAACTGCTATGTGGAGGTCATGCTCTAATCCCATAGCGTTAGAAGGAACCGTCACCCATACGCACTCAAGGTTATCACATTGCCATTCGGATCTCATACGCGCATGCAAGTACGGTGCACACATTAACATGACCCCACCTCCCAACGACCCCCGGTCACGACGAAACACATTATATTGATCATTACATAATTCTGAATCCAGGATTCCGTCATAAAGCCACGTTTCTGTTATCATAACAACATCGTATTCAAGTAGTAGTAAATTATTATAAAATTCATTGGTCTTAGTCCTCAATCCCCGTACGTTCTGATAAAAAAGTTTTAATTCTTTCAGTTTAGTATCCATTGAAAAACAGGTTGACGATGCCAGCACTTATAATAGTTACAGCTACCATTTACATAATCAAGGTACTTAAAAATGTAGCAATGTATAGGCGTTAGGTATGAATAATTATGTTTAATAACAGTTTTTAAGTTAGTTGGACTTAAGAGTAAGTTATAACTGGTTAAATTATGTGTAAATTTTACTTGTAAATAAGATATTATTAATAGAAAATAAATTCTGTCATTATATATTTTATAAAATACTCTGTGTTTATATTTCAGAATGTAATAAATATATTTATATAAGTAAAGTGTTAGATGAATGCAGGTATATGTGATTATGGTAATGTTTATTAATGATTGTGAGAATAATGTATGATACGTGTGTGAGTTTTTGATGCGTGTTTTAATAGTGTATAGAGTATCTAATTGTGTTAATTGATAAAGAACCAAAGAATTTGTAACAAGTGCATACCCTTTCACAAGTAATTTACGAAAAACTTTCAATAGGCACCAAATAAACAGGTATATAGGTTTTAAACAATTTTCACAATATCTGCCGAAGAAGATATGGAGATTGGAGGTGAAGCCTCGTTTTTTCGAACGAATATACGGCAGTTTTTTGACCAAATGAATTTGTAATTTAGTTCCTTTACCTTTTGTTTGCACTGTGAAAGAAGCATTTTATTTTCCTTTGTTAGATGTTCATTTATAAAAATCTTACTAGCTTCATATCCAATCCCCACATCACTGGCGTTTAAATTACGATGTTTACGGGCAGCGGCCATTATTTTGTCTTTAACAAAACGATGCTTCAACCGGGCAACAATAGGGCGCGCACGCGCGGTGCTTGTGGCACGCCGCGGCTGCACGCGATGCGCAAACTCCACCTCAGACAGTTCGATTGAGACTCCAATGTGCTTCGAAATCTTTTGTACAATAGTTAATGTGTTCTCATCCTTATCCTCTGGTATGCCTGAGATTTCGATATTTTGCAATCTGGCCCACTGTTGTTGCTTCATGTTATCGTTCTCCAGTGTCTGCACACGAGTAGTGAGGAGGTTCAATTGTTCTTTGAGGTGTTTGTTCGCATCCTTGAGGCAGTGCAAATCGGATGTGGTGGAGTCTAGGTGCTTTTATAAGTCATCGTATTGTCCAGAAATATACGTCATAGACTCTTGAAGTTCGACAAAGCGAATATTTATATCTTTAAGCTGATTAGATACCATTCGAGTCAGTATGTTTTCAAACATGACCTCCATTTCTGTCATCAGTTCTTCTTTTAAAGTTTCTTTAAATTTTTCTTGAGTAAGGTGTGAATCTGCCGGACGATTTCTTCGCACAGTAACATTACAATCTTGAGCTGAATACTCTGGTTTACCTTTGTTATCAATTTTGGAGTGACTTGCAGAACGAATTGGGGTATCTATGTTGCCCGTTTTTGGTTGCTTGCTTTTGCACTCTGAGCATATCCATTGAGTTTTAGCTTCTAGGTTCATTTTCCTAAATCGCTTTGGTGACAAGTTCGCACACATCAGATCGTATTTTAGTTTACAACCATGACAACTTATGAATTCAATACTTGCTACGTCACTTTTGCAACCGGCGCAGCTACGTGAATCCATCTTATAATCTTAATAGCTGTGTGGACGGCCTAACGATGCAGCGAGCGCGTCTATGTCACAGCGCGCAAGCGGCGAGTTGTCGCGAATTTATACAAATCACCACGTTTTAGAAAATGTTATGGCTAATAACTCAATAATTACTGCACGGATCGCTTACACGTAAAGTTAAACAAATTATTGACACAATAGACTACACTTAAATGAGGGATTTTGGTAGCGCACTTCGCTTTAAACACGGAATAAACATTAATTTTAACGGACGAGACGTATTGGATGTTTACTAAGTGACGGTACGACGAACGATGCAATATGATGTACATTAGCAAAAAGTTATTAATATAATTAACAGATTTTTGGGGACTATCTGAAATGCTTAATAACAATACCTGACTTTGAGACTTCGTGGATTTGAGGTTACCTATTTTCTTAATGACATTCCACAACTCTTTAGTGTTTTTAGCATTTTCGATTTCCGTGCGTTCAAACTGTATTTTTAATTTTTTGAGTAGCTGGGATAAAAAATTGCGATATCTTGTATATGTTTTATTAAGTATTAAGTTATCCGGTTCCTTCTTCGACCTAATATGCATTCTATCTCGGTTTCTCATACAACGAACTAAACCTGGTGTTATCCATGGTTTTAACGGGGTCTTACGACGCGGAAGTTTGATGACCTTACAATTTGAGTTCATTACATTTTTTATCATGTGAGTAAGTAAATCGGCTGCTCTGTCACAGTCATTAGAGTCAATTATTTGTTGAAAATTTAAATTCTGTATTTGCGACTTAATTTTAAAATAATTAAACTTCTTGTAGATACTAAAATTATTATTTATTTGTGCAATTTTAGACACAAGAGACAACAAAATAGTGTCATGATCAGTGATGCTGTTTTTGATAATTAAGGTGGTTGAGGATAGCTTGGTTTTGATCATAACATGGTCCAGGCAGTTTAAACCTCTTGTTGGCATACTATGCGCAGAAAACAATCCATGTGTAGCCATGAGATTGAGATACTTAGCGGCGTGTCGATCTGAAGATTCTCTTTTTATGTCAATGTTTAAGTCGCCCATTACAATTATCGAATGAAATTTATTTAATGTTGTTAGCACAGTATCTAATGAGTTTATGAAATTATCTGTATTGCAGAAAGAGGGCGGCCTGTAGATAAAAATAATGGCGATGGTATTATTTATAATAGAGACTAGACAGTTTGCATCAAGAAAGTTTGGTTCATATATATTACACGAAAGTTCAGACTTAGTATAAAGTACCAGGCCGTCATTTTGATTATAACATCTAGTAGATGGTGTACAATTGAAATTATTAATTTGAGGCAAATTGGGGTTACAGGATAACCAACATTCAGTAAGGCATATTATATCGGGTTCAGCTTTAATTCTATGCAGCAAGGTTGAAAATTCATCGAAATTGTGCCCAATGCTCCTTATATTTTGTGTAAATACGTTAAAATGAGATTTTTGAGTAGATAAATATGAATGACATTGTTCAGGCTCGCAGCAATACGACACAGAAACCTGTAAATGATCCAATTCATTTTCTATTGAATTCCTGACATTCGCCATTGAGAATCATAAATAGTATTTAATGTTGAACAGTTATGAGTCCGTACAAAACCATATTTTGTGTCAAGTTTACGAGTGTATAAGACAGAGCAGGCTAACCGATTATATTGATGGTGGTGGTGTATTTGTGAGAGTGTATGTGTTATTCTATGAGCGTGGTTGTGTAAGTGTAGACGGAAGAGTGGTTTGTCGTGTTTAGTTGTCGAGTTTACAAAAATTATAGTATATCCTGAGCTTATAAAGAAAATAACATAAATAAATTGAAAGTGTGTTAGTCATTGATTTATGATCTTATCAAGGTCGGTTGAGTCGCTTATTTTGATTAGCTGGGCCCCGTCGGATTTCCTCAAGTAAACTTTTCCTCTTGAAGTCCAGCAATACTTATAGTTTTGTAATTTAGCAAACTCTCTGGCTTGGTGGAATAATTTTTTCGTCTGTATAGTAAGACATTCTGACACATATACCGGTTGTTGTGGACCGCTAATTTGTAGATGATTTGTATTGAGTTTAGAGTTTGGGTTATTCTTATTGAATGTTCTAGAGGACGCAATAATTTTATCTCTAAGCATCACACTCGTCAGGTCCACAATTATAGTCTTATTGGAGTCCTTTAGCGCATTAACGCGATATATATCACGAATATGCAACTCTTGCAACGGGACATTGATCACATTTCCGAATTTTTTAATGAGTTCAATCAAAATATTTTTTGTTTCGGTGTGTGCTTTGGGAACGTTACGAATTTCAATGCTCGAACTGCGTGAGCTTCTTTCAAAGAGTTCAAGTTTTGCTTCTAATGAGTGTATATATTTTCTGTCGGCTACTCGCCCGTCCTCTAGTTTATGTACTTTAGTAAGCAGCTCATCTTATTTTTGAGCAAGGAAGTCAATGGATTTGCGTATTGCATCGTTTTGTTCGGTATGAGAGCGGATGCCATCCGTCATAGTATTCATTAATGTTGTGAAGCGCGTCTCTTGATCTTGTGTAAAAGATGTTATCATATCCATTATCTCAGCCTTAGTAAGGGTATCCTCGCCCTCGCGCTTACGTTTACGCATCGTAATATTAGAATCACTGCAAGCAACACGCTCTCGCTCGGCCGGTGTGTTGCTTATATCCGAGTCCGATACGCAGTGTACGAGCGGTGAGGAAGCGCCAGAGGCGGCGGGAGGTGTCCGACGCAACGGCATTATAAGCGTTGGTAGGGGTAGAACGGGAGAAAAGATTTACTAGGAGAATATGACACTCACGTGGTCTGTGCGTAGCTATGTAGTAAAATTGCTGACGGTGAATCAAACAATGACGCGTTCACTCAAAATATATCGCGTTTCTATGTGTGTATTTCTACCAATGGGCGTTTGTAAGCAGGACAGGTAGTTCCTCTTCTAATAACATTCACTGTAGATGCGCAACGTTTCTCGAGCTCCAACCACTTTCTGCACTCTTATTATTATTATGCTGATTTAATCCAAACTTTTAAACTAAATTATAGCGATTTTTTCAGGAGGGGAGAGCGCTAATATTTCTGTTTTCTTGTCTAAAGTACAAAAAATGCAAAATCAATTGAAACAGATGGGCGAAGAAATCTCGTATAAGTTTGTTGTTGTTGTTAGTAAAATATTAATGTCGTTGCCAGACGAATATAAATATTTCGTTTCGGCATGGGAATCTGCGCCAAATGACAAGCAAACGTTTGATAATTTAATGGCTAGATTGCTAATTGAAGAAGAGAGAGTAAAAGTAAATAACGAAGATGCACAGCAAACTTCATCTTCTGCGTTCTTTGTGAAAAATAAAAAGCCTATAAAATGTTTCAAGTGTGCTAACAATGGACATTATCAAAATAATTGCAAAACTAATAAGAATAACAGTGAAGAGAACGTGAGAATAATAATAACTGTTTCTATTGTGGGAAGTTTGGACAGTTTAAGTTCGTGTCGTTTTCGAAAACAAAGAATATCAAGAAATGAAAATAAAACGAAAAGTAACGCGTTTGTTGTGTCAAATTCATCACATAAGCTGCAAAAGTCCAAATGGCTAGTGGATTCTGGGGCTAGTGACCACATGTGCCGGGATCGTGCATTGTTTACATCTTTTTAAAAATACTTC
>DVQD01000006.1:0-12972 GCA_018239605.1 Pyrrhopyge kelita
GTGGAATAATACATAAAGCAATGAACAAAAGGTAAATAAAAGCAATATGTTTGTAGATAATAAAAGTAATAGATACCTAAATAAAATCAAATAAAAACAACTGACTTTCAGATACCTTATTAACAAACTGACAGACATCTGATAAACAATAAAAATTAAACAACATGCTCGTATACAGAAATATGAAAAATTGCAATGTCGGAATTATAACATCAGTTAACTTAGCTTTATTGTGGCGTACATTTAGAGGAGCATGGTTGCAGCATTTTGTTACAGGACATAATGTTGTAAGCCTCCACAGCAAAATCGTTTTTCTATGTGTTCTTGTAATCTAAACAGACACCGTATATATAGACGTGTCAGGGTGGAATAAGAAAGGATTTCCCGACCCCGTGCCGGGATACAGGGTGTTGTAAGAGGCGACTAAGCCGATCGGGATGTGGCGCAGTCTGCCTAGACATAGCTAAATGCCTTGCCGGCTACGGCCAGCAGCGTAGACGATGCAAGAAGCTGTGCTGTGCAATCCTCAACCCGCATACCCAGAGTGGGGATTATGGGCGTAACCCCTTAGGGGAGGCCTATGTCCAGCGGTGACTGCAACAGGCTGATGGTGATGATGATTTCTATGTTTGATTGAAGCCTCATTAATTGTTCAACCGCTGGTTCACAGTACGAATGTCGATGGACGCAGGTACCGAGGGAGACCCAGGCTCACCTATCTTGACCAAATAGGTCGGGTTCTGACTGATGGGGGAGTTAGATGTCTCAGTGAAAACCGAATTTAGACTCTCGCCTAATCGGGCGCCGGAAGTCCGCTCGTAGTGTTTAATCTCTTGAACGTAGAGCTCAATTGCCGTCGTATGCCTTCGGTGCGGGGTGAGGGGTGCGGGGAGTAAATAATACCTGGGACGTTCTTTGTAACAGAAATAAGTAGGCCAGCCAAAGCCTGAACACCCCTATTACTCCTAATTTGCCCGACTGTCGACACTTTTCAATCCTCTTAAGCGGCACTCCTCTTATAATCCTTCAGCGATAAGTCTTCAGTTTTTTCAGTTCCTTGTCCTTGTCCCAGTCTTCTTCTTGCTTCTTGTTCGTAGTAGAGGAGTGTCGCAGAAGCCAGGTTGCAGAAGCCATGCAGAAGCCATAAAATCAAAAGAACGAACGAACTTGTCGTCTGCTATGCCGCGGCGAACTACGCCGCATGGGATAGGAGGGTTTCGGGCCCCGAGGTTTCCCTCTCTACCCGGGCAGTCTCAGGGGGTCTACGGCCCCCCGGTGATTCTCCCCACCCTTAGGCGGTGTTGTGGCCTGTGGTCGTCACTCGCCGACCTTTGCTGAGTCATTGGTCCTCCTGATGGTCGGTGGGACTATAGTCCCTCGAGTTCCCGCGGGAGCGGTCGGCCCTCAGGGGGACGAGCGTGAAGGGGCGCAAAGCCCCTGAGATGAGCGTGAGGCCCGTTGTCAGCGCGGTCGTACATACGCCGCGCCAACCGGGCCACAAACCCTCCCAGAGGCTCTACTTTTAAGTCGCGCTCCAACACGTCGTTCCTGACGTAGCGTCCCGCCCCCACGATTACTCGAAGGGCTAGACTCTGCTGCGCCTGGAGACGCTTGCGCTGCGACCTGGCTACCAACCCGTACCATGCCGGCGACGCGTAGGTAAGCCGCGATCGAATGAAGGTCTTGTAGACCCTCAGTTTTGTATGGGTAGGTAACTTGGATGCCAACACCGGTCGGAGTATCGCACGTGCGGCGCGCGCCTGGCGGACCGAGTGATCCACTTGGGGGCGCATCCGCAACGTGCGATCGATGTAGCATCCAAGGTACTTAACCGTGGGCTGCCAAGCCACCACCCGATCGCAGAAATAAAGCGGCGGCGGCATGATTCGTTTGCGACTGAAAAATGTGGCGACCGTTTTACCGACATTGACGGCCATCCTCCATTTGTTCAGCCACGTTGGTAGCAAGTCGAGCAGGCGCTGCATCCTGGCGGTAGCGAGCTCAGGTCGACTGGACGACGCAAAGTACGCGCTGTCGTCTGCAAACAGCGCGAGCAGGACATCGCGCTCCCACTCTTTGAGGTGTCCCTCTAGAGTGGGTATGTCATTGGTGTAGACCGCATAAAGGGCCGGCGATAGACAACTGCCCTGCGGCACACCCGCACGTATAGGGCGTGGGTCAGAGGTGGCGTTCTCGACCGCAACATAGAACTGCCGCCCATCAAGAAATGACGCCACCAGCCTAACCAACAGCGCTGGCGCGGGTGTCTCCAACAATTTGAACAGGAGCCCCGCGTGCCACACACGGTCGAAGGCTTTCTCTATATCGAGAAATACTCCGACCGTGTGCCGCCCGTAATTGAGCTCACTGGTCAAATGGTGGATCACCCGCGTCAGTTGCAGCGTCGTCGAGTGGCCTGCGCGGAAGCCGAACTGCTCGTCCCTTATATTAAGTGACGGTTGCAGTCTCTTCAGCGCAAGCCTCTCGAAGAGCTTTGCTGTGGTAGGTAGCAGCGTGATGGGACGGTAGTTGGCCGGATGACGTCTGTCTTTGCCCGGCTTCGGGAGAACTATCACCTTGCCCAACTTCCAGATGTTGGGGAAGTGGCCTGTGCGGAGTATGCAATTGAAGAGCCTCGCCATTACGACGAAGGCTCTCCGGGGCAGCATCGCCAATGCCATGTTCGGGATGTCATCGGGGCCTGGCGCTTTACGTTTATGTAAACGCTCAGCGGCCTTCCGCACTTCCGAGGGCGTTATAAAAACTACTCCCTCTGGAGGCGGTGTCGGGCCGCCGATGAAATCCCGAACGCGGTCTTCCACCATGCGATGATGTTCGCTGACGGCAGGGTCTGCGGGGTGAGGAGAGAACTGCTCTTCCATGTGCTCCGCAAGAATCTCCGCTCGGTCCGTGGCATTAAAGCATCGTCTGCCGCTGCTGTTAAGCAGCGGGCAGACGGGAGCCTTGGCACGGCTCAGCTGTCTGGTGAGATGAAAAAGTGACGTATCGTTTTCGCCAGCCTGGTCGATTCTCATCTCCCAGGTGACTCCGCGGTACTCCTTCATCTCCTCGGACAGCCGCTCCGCCAATGCATTCAGGTCACGCTTGACCCGGGGACACCGGGTCTGTGCCCAGATTCGTCGCAGCTCTCGCTTGCGGTTAAGCATGCGCTTGAGACGGACGGGGAGTTGGTCGCGTCGGCTCTCGGCCGGAACGGTGGAAGAGGCCTCCGCCAGAGCGGTTTTAACCGATGCCATAAAGGCCTGCACGGAGTCCTCCACACCGTCCGGGGTTGAGGGCGACCCTATCAGTTTGATGTCGGCCAATTGGGCCCTGTAGAACTCCCAGTCCGTCCTGCGACGAGATCGTGGGAACGCCACAAAGTCGGCCCCCAGGCCAAGCGTGATTAGAATTGGGAGGTGCTGCGTGTCCAGGTCATACAGCACCTCGATATGGACTGGACAAGGGAGGCCCCTGTGAAGCACGATGTCCAGGACATCCGGATATTGGCGCGAGCTCGTCGGTATATGGGTGGGCGCATCTGGTCCCTGCACCTCGTACCCTAGTACCTCCGAGTCCTCGTAAAGTTTGCGGCCCGCTGGACTGATGATTCTGGACCCCCAAGCCAAATGTTTGGCGTTGAGGTCACCAGCCAGCAAGGTAGCAGTACCAGCATCTATGATATTATGGATGTCCTGCGGGTAGAAAGGAGAATTTGGCGGTCGGTAGGCGGCAAACAGCCGCAGTTCCTCGCCCGCCGCGCTCACCACTGCCCCTATGGAGCGAGTAGATGAGAACGTCGGGAGGGGGAGTACTTCGTGTACCACATCGCGGCGGATCGCAACAGCAGTGCCCCTGTAAGGGAGCCCCGCTGCCGAGACCTCGTCGCGGCGGTACACAAAGTAATTTGGAATCCGGAAGTCCTGGGCCGGTCGCAGCTTGGTCTCGCCCAGGAGCAGTACATGAATGTCCTGCTCCTGTGCGAGCCTTCTCAGCCCATGCTGGTTCGGAATGATACCTCCGGGGTTCCAGTATAGCACCCTAAGACTGACTGCCATCCTGGAGCCCTAAACAGCCGACTACAATGCCACGCAGGGCCTCTACAAGCTCCGGGTAGCGCGCAATAGCTTCACTGAAAGCAGCTAATGCCGCTAACAGATCACTAGCCGGCGCATTTATACCCAGAGCCTGCAGAGGTCTAGGTGGAGTCGCCGGACCGACGGAGGTACCTTGAGCAGAAGATGTTGATGGTATGGGAGCTGCTGGTTGGCCCAGGGCCCCCGGACCCTGCGGCTGTCTTGCACCACACGTACTCGCGTCCGAGGCAGTCGGCGCGGGAGTTGGTGGGGGTTCAGCCCGGATGGTGGTTGGAGCTGGTGCCGCCTTTGTTGTAATCGGCTTTGGACCCTTCTTGGGTTTAGATTTTTTCCCCTTCCCCTTTTTTTGGGGTTGGAGTCGTTCGGGAGCAGCAGCCACTTCTGTGGGTGCTGCGTGCACGGCCTGATGGGCCTGCTTTTTTTGGAACCGGCTCGCTCTTTTCCTGCTGCTGCGCGCACTCGTGCTACGCGCCGCAGCAGGTGGGTTAGCCGGAGCCATTAAAGTTTGGTGGCTGGATTGAGCCTGCTCTTCCACCATCCTGGGGTGATCGATGCCCGAAGTGGCGGGCGTTGCACGACCTCCAGGGTGCGCCGAACCGGGAACAGCGGTTCGTTTCGGGTGGGGAGGGGGAAGGGTGATGCCCCTCACGCGCGCCATTCTCCTCAGGAACGCGCACCTCCTATCATTGGCGGCGTGCGGCCCCGAGCAGTTGGCGCACTTGAGGGTTGTAGTCTTAGGATTTGGGCAGTCCCGGACTAGGTGACCACCCGCACACCTGATACATCTGGCGGGCCGGAAGCAGTTTACCGAGGAGTGGCCCACCGCTTGACAACGATGGCACTGGGGCGGCCCTATTCGGCCCCTCCACCCCTCGATCACTACACCCGGCATATACAGGAGCTCGCTGACCCCGTAGAGCCGAGCGAGCTCCGCATCCGCCATACGATCAAGCTGCGCGTAGTACACGCAGCCAGGACTACCACGACGGAAGGGAATGCACCGCACGAATCTTACGGGGAAGCCCAGGCTGTTTAGAGCTTGGGTGACTCTCTCGGTGTCTGTACCCCCTGGAAGACCTTTAATAGCGACCTTTGTTGGCCGCTCTTCCTTCGGGGTGTAACAGAACCAGGAGAGTCCCGGTTCCCTCTCCGACAATTCGGTGAGGTACCGCTGGACTACCCTGTATTCCTCGGCGGATGCCGGTAGGAAACGCACCCCGGTTCCATGAGGCCGTGCGTTGGGTGCCCGGCCCAACAATCCGTGGAGCATCTCGAAATGCTCACACCAATTGGGCAGTCGCTCCGCCACTATCGGAGGATATGCCCGGTCTGCCTCGGTGGCCCTAGGGTTGGCTACCTGGACTGGTTGTGTTGGTTGCGTGGGTGAAGTTGGTGGAGGCGACGCTGGAGCCGCCAGCGCCGCAGCATAGGAGCGTGGCCGGTGGTCTGGCCCGCCGCTTATCGACGCACACTCGTTCCGTTCGGGAAGTGGGATCGGCGGGGGCGGGGGTGAGGGGGCATCCGGGCATTCCATCCTGGCCGCTGGTGAAGGTGTTAAAGCCAGCTGTGCGTACTCGGTTGAGTGGCTGTGGCCCAGGATGGTGGATCCGGCTTGGAAAGGGGTAGGTGGGGTGGGGGAACGCGAGGGAGACCCGGGTGTCTCTACGTTTGTGACCGACATCGCTGTTGCCGCATCAACATCCGCATCCTCTCCGCCCTCACTACTCGTCTGAAATTCTTCCGGCGAGTCGTCGGTGGCCACCGCCCGATATTTGGGTGGGGCCTCTCCTTCTGGTGGAGTGGCAGACGCTCGCCGTGGGATCTTTGATGCCTTTCTTGGCGTTTCGCTGCCGGTAGGTATGATTACCGGCGCCGCTGGTGGTAGTGGTGATGATGATGGTGGTAATGGTGAAGGTAAGGCCGGTGAGTCCGTCGTGGCACTCGGACCGGCCGCGAACCTGGGCAGATTGTCGAGGTCGGACGCAAGGGGAGTAATCTGGCCCGTGAATATGTCGCGGGCGACAATCATCCTTGCGGGGTCCCCTGGGACCCTAGTCCGCCTAACTCTTCGTCTGCCGGTCATTTCCGGGGGTGGCTGGACTTCGTCTCCTATCTTGCTAATCGGTGGTGGGTAGGCCTCAGCTACCCTCCTTGAATCCGATATTCGCACCGGGCGAAAAAATCACAGCACTATGAGGGTAGTGACTACCCTCAATAAGTTTGATATTTTTCTAAGCGTCTTTTTTTCGCACATTCCACTGCACTGCTTCCACAGATTTGTAGAACACGCGTCGCGGATAATTGTTTGCGTCGGTACCTCCAACACCATTACCCTTTTTTTTACAAAGGGCGTGGTGTTGCGGCGGGCTCGCGGGCGCGGGCCCGGGCTCCGGGATTCGCTTGATTCGAGAACAGCTTACGGGGACTTAGAATCAGCGATCGCACAGAACACGCGTCAGTGTATGGCGCGGTCTGCCCGCATACTTAACCCAGCACTTATCTGTAAGTCGCGCTTGCAATCGACGCGCTGACCAGGCAGTAGTAGTAGATAAAAACATTACCTACTGCTTCTCTAACAATATTTCATTGTAAAATCTACAATTATAAACTTATAAACAAAGATAAACGTAAATAATGTTCAAAACTAAGGAACACATCTTTTGAAGCATGTTAGCTTTTTTTATTGGTTTTATCAAAAAAACTGCCTTAACTTTTACATTATATATCCTGTTAAAAAAATGACTCATCAAAGTTTAGTGTTTTATTTGTTGAAGTTTTCCAAAGATTTTTTTTTTGAAATATTTGCCTATACCTATTTCAAATCCTACTGCTAGGTTTAGAGATTAGCGCGAATAAGAAATAATATATAATAAATAATTATAGATATATTACGGAGCGTAGTGTTAAGTCTAATGAGTCCTCAAATGCTTAAATAAATTCATACCTATATACGTATATGTATGCAGATGTAACGTTAAACAAACAATAAGCCGACCCGAAAGAGAAAACGAAATACATCGTTCAGGTATGCGCTAACCGAAAATTAACACAACAGGAGAAGAAAAAAATAAATCTAATTTTTGATCCGCGGCCACAATGCCGTTAAGTAAAGTGATTGCACGGACCAACGGTGATTCTTTTGCCAAGGCAAGTCGGCGTACCGGTATCACAAGAAGACTGTGATGTCTGGCTCTAATATACTTGTCTGGGACATTCAATTGAATCAGTTCTAACACTGTCGGGTTGTATACGTTACCCCTAAGCAGCTGGAAAAAGTACACTACTAAGGACATATCTCGGCGAGTTTCCAAGCTGTTGTAACCAACCATACCTAATACAAATAGGCTTGGGTATACATAGGGGTACCCTACAAAATATCCATACTGGCGAAAATATAGCCACCTTAAAAACTTTTTTTGGAGTTTTTCCAGCATGAACTTATATTTTGTCTCATGGGGACTCCAGATAACTGCATTACATTCTAGTTGGCTTCTTACAAAGCTGTTGTACATCATCTTGATGGTCGTAATACTTTTGAAATGTTGCGCTTGACGCATTACAAACCCTAACGAACGATAAGCTTTCAAACACGTTGTTTTGATATGGTCCGAAAATTTCAGATCTTCCCTCAAATATACTCCAAGGTCTTTTATGGATGTCTGGCGAACTAAATGTTTATTATCTAGGCTATATTTAAATTTAAGTGGATTTTGCTTTCGCGTAAAAGTTAGTACAGAGCACTTATCCACATTGAACATAAGCTTATTACGTCGACTCCACTCCATTACATTATCTATATCGCTTTGTAGTAGCAAACAGTCAGAATTATGCTTTACCTCCAAGAATAATTTCAGATCGTCTGCAAATAACAGACAACGCGCCGCCTTGACTACATTTGGCAAGTCATTAATAAATATCAAAAATTCTAACGGTCCCAGGTTCGATCCCTGACTAATTCCGGAGAACGTCTGATACTGCTGCGAGATATATCCTTTATACTGCACGTACTGCCTCCGGTTACGGAGGTAGCAGGAGAAAAATTTTAATAACGAGGGAGAAAATCCGGCAGCTGATAGTTTTTGGAGAAGAATGTCATTGTCCACAGTATCAAATGCTCTCCGAAAGTCAAAGTAAGCGGTATCCACCTGAGCACCTCTATCAACTGCCTCAATCGCATACGATGAAAAGGACAATAAGTTAGTCATCGTAGATAGCTTTTCCCTAAAGCCATGTTGCGATTCAGCAAGTCGATCTTCAATTTGTACTTTTATAAGCTTACATAGCACGGATTCAAATAACTTGCCAAATACAGACAATACGGCCACTGGTCTATAGTTACTAACATTCGCTCTGGAATTACTCTTTGGAACTGGTACCACACGGGAGAGCTTCCAAATGTCTGGATAAGTATTATTACTTAAACACAGATTATAGTTATATATCAAAGTTAGAATGATGAATAATAATAATAATAATAAATCATTTATTTGTCTTAAGTACATAAAGCACTTAGCCCAATCTGAGCATACAAATATTTAGTGTGAGCTTAATTCGAATACATATTGAAAGTTCTAATATATTTAAGTAACACATTTACAGATTAATTAATGATATAATTATTTACAAGGATTATATGTCAACGTTAAAATAATAAAACAATTGAATACACTTCATACAAAATAATCAATATTTCAAATTAGGTATTAATGTATTTATTCCGCAAATCTACTTATCAAGAAATTCCTTGATGTCATAATAACACTTACTTAATAAATATTTTTTTAATTTTAATCTAAATTTATTTATAGTCAAGTTTTTAATGTCTTCCGGAATTTTATTATAAATTTTTACGCACATCCCATGCACATTACGATGTACCAACTTTGTACGTGTAACATTTAAAACCAATCTCTGCCCTTTTCTTGTACTTCTGGGGTATACTTCCTCCGCTGATTTAAATAAGTCTCTGTGACATCGCACAAAGAGACCAGCTTCTAAAATATACATAGACGCCAGTGTCAATATTTTAAATCGTTGAAATATAGGCTTACACGAATCTAGGGGAGAAGCACCACATATGGCTCGAACGCACTTTTTTTGAGCTAGGAATACGCTTTTAACGTGCGAGGAGTTGCCCCATAATAGCAGACCATATCTAAGGTTAGATGCTACGTAGCCGTAATATGCTGTTAAAGCGGTTTCTACTGTTGCTGTGCTTGCCAGTCGGGCTAAGGCGAACCTAAATTTATTAAGTTTATCACACAATCTTTCTATGTGATTTGCCCAAGTAATGTATTCATCGATTGTTATGCCTAGAAATGTAGTGTGATTTGCCTCTGTTAGAAGCAATCCGTCATAATTAATATTTAAGGTAGGTATATTTCCATTTTTAGTTTTAAATATTATATATTTTGTTTTTTTTAGGTTAGCCCTTAGTTGATTATTATGCATCCATTTTAATGTATATTTAATAGTTTCATTAATCTCATTTTCAAAATTATTAATTTCAGTATTGCTTTCAGTTGTCACTATTATTGATATGTCGTCAGCAAAGAGAACTGTTTTGTGCTTTGTTGCGTTTGGAATATCGTTTATGTATAAAAGAAAGAGAAGTGGACCTAATACACTTCCCTGAGGGACTCCGGTTTCATTGCCCAAGAAATCTGATTTATGTGCCGTCAATTCACTATTTCCACTTTTTTTTTCTATTTGTACACATTGAATCCTATTAGTTAGATATGACCTAATCCACTGCAACCCTGGTCCACGAATTCCACAATTTTCTAATTTCGTAAGAAGTATTTTATGGGATACACAGTCAAATGCTTTTGACATGTCAAAAAACAGCCCAGCAACTAGCTTTTTTTTATCAAGGCTATTGATAACTTCATTAACTAGTTGGTACCCAGCTAGTGTAGTTGACTTTCCCTTTAAGAAGCCATTTTGTTCGTTACAGATCACCTTAAATCTAGACAAGAATGGTGTCAGTCTATTAAGCATGGCCTTTTCAAATATTTTAGAAAATATCGAAATCAATGTAATTGGTCTATAATTGTCTATATTTTCCCTGTCACCCTTTTTGAATATAGGCTTTACTATAGACTTTTTTAATTTTTCAGGAAAGGCACCAGTTTCAAACGACAAATTGATTAAATAATTTAGGACAGGCGACAGCTCTTCTGCGCAATTTTTTATAACCTTTGTCGTTACTTCGTCGTATCCTGAAGCTTTAGAGTTATTAAGAGATTTTATAAGTATTTTCACTTCTTGTTCTGTGCACGGTTTTAGGAATAATGAACTGCAGATATGTTTATAGGGGTGAGTTACGTTCTGAGTCATGTTTGTTGAATAGTTTGCCTCACCGACAAAATATCTATTAAATGTATTTGCTATTATCTTAGGTTCCCTAACCAGCTCATTATTATATAGTATTTTGCCGATATCGTCACGTAGTACCGTTGAACCTTCTTTTATTATATTCCAAGTAGCCCTGCAAACATTTTTACTATTGGAAATATATTTATAATTTGTGATACTTTTAGCAGTGTATATACATTTTTTTAAAATCTTGGAGTAAACCGTAAATTTATCTTTATAGTATTTCTTCTTATTTTTATAGTACTTCATTCTGAGTTTAGCTTTAGATGCAGTACTCTTTTTAATACCTTTTGTTATCCATCTTGGTTTAAGTATTTGATTCTCGATTTTAATTCGTCTAATAGGAAAGCATAGTTTGTAGATAAGGCAGACCAATTCGTGGAAAATATTAAAAGCCATATCGAGATTAATTTGCTCATATACTTCTGAGAATTATAAATTAGCTATATGCTGTTTAAATAATTTACAATATTCATTACTAATATGACGCTTATATGTGATTGTAGTTTGAGAATAGATATTTTTAGCGGAAACAGTGAACCTCAGCATTTGTGCAGTTTCATGGTCTGACAGGCCTAAGTATAAAAGAGTAGATTTGCTGCTTTTGATATTACTTATAATATGATCAATGCAAGATCCACCTCTTGTTGGTTGGTCAATGTGTAAAGTCAGATTATAGTTATTTAGTAAGTCAAGATAATATTTCGTCACTTTATTTTGTTTTATAATATTTATATTCATGTCACCAGCAATTATTATTTTTTTGTTATATTTATTTGTCAATTTATGTAAAATAATGTCAAGTTTATCAAGAAAATAATACGGATCAGAAGTTGGAGTCCGATACAAACAAATTATAATTAAATTACCACTAAGCATCTCTATTCCACAACATTCAAACATCTGGGAAACAGAAAATTGTTTGAAATAATGTATCTGTTTATATTGAATACCTTTCCTGTTCAGTATACACACTCCTCCTCTCTGTTTATCTCTAGAATAAAATGTTGCAATATCATAATTTTCTATGGCTACATTCGCCTCATGGCCATTTTTAAGGAAAGTTTCGGTAAGACATATAACGTCTGGTTGCCTACCTTCGTCTGTTAATTGAGCAATGGCAGCTGATAGCAAGTCTTGTTTTGATAAAATACTAGCAATATTTTGATGCATAATACATAAGTCATATTTCATATTAGAATTAGGGACGAAAAAACTTAGAACTAGATTGATTCGGGAGTAAATCTATTTGTGGTTCAGAGTGCATCTTAATCTTTGAAAAATAGTATGGAATTGTTCCTTTTTTTGCCTCAACACGACATTCCGGGGTAGGTTGTTTTTTTATACGCTGTTGGTGGAACATATAGTCAATGGTCCCCTTTTTTAGTTTAAGATCGCTGACAGGAAATTGTTTTGAGGTATGCTGAGCTCCAGATAAATAATTATTTAATTGACGTCTATTGCGTATAAACTTGGTATCATAATCAATAGAATCTATGTTAAAATTTAACTGTTTACAGATGTACTTACAAATATTTTGCCTGCATTGGCTTATTTCAATGAATGTACACATTTTAAATTGCTTACAGGTTAGTCTTATATGATAGTTTAATTTTGCAGTATTCAAATAGGGATTATTTATAACTTCAAGTACAAACACTCTAATGTTACTGTTTTTCTTTAGCAAACAGTAGAGTTCTGAAATTACTTCCCACGGGTTAGTGTCATTTTCTCCTATTGCAATGATTAACTTATCATTTATACCTAGTACATTTTTGGAACTTTCTCTTAAAATTTCTGTAGTAGATGCATAAGGCTTGGTTATTGAAGATATTTTGTAGTTGACAATTGTCTTCTTCTGTCTACTTTCATGCAACCTAGACGCAACACCAATACATTTCTGATCTCCGTATAGCCATATTTTGTTAACATTAAAATCAGTATCACCACTGTTTATATTTGAATTCCTTATTGGAGCTTCTTTAGTTATTGGTACTGAATCCATTCCTGATCCGACAAAATTTGTCAGCGTGGTATCTCTTATTTCGTTGCCATCCAAGAAATTAAGTTTTATTTTCTTTAAAGGAGTCTTTTTTACTGAGTTGCGTCCTTTACTATTTTTCTTGCCACTGGCAATAGGCGCAGCGAGTATAGTACGTAGATTAAGTATTGTTTGCTCTAATTCCTTAATTTCTTTTTGAAGCTTTATATTTTCTACAATCAAAATTTCGATTTCACTATGGGCACTCGCCAGTTGTAATTTTAATTGTTCAATTTCTTCCATGAATTGTTCTTCTTTTGTGTAATGTGTAGACAAGTCTGGTAGGCTCCTATTTAATATCGATTCTGTTGATGCGAACGAGTTATTATTGTCACCAGTGTCACTGTCTATTGACAGAACTGATACATTATGCTTGGGTTTTTTTTTCCGGTATGTTATATTTTCTGAATCCATTTTACTCCAGTAGTAATTAGAGGTGGGCGTTGTTGGATATTT
>DVQD01000007.1:0-12732 GCA_018239605.1 Pyrrhopyge kelita
CCCCTTCCCCTCCCGACGGCTTTTCCGTTTTCGGGGACACTCTTTTTTTTTTAACTTTTTTTTTTTTTTTACTCTTTTTTTTACCTTTTGTTATAATTCTATTTTATTTTTTCTTTTTTTTTTACCTTTTTTAGCTCTCTTTTTTTACAAGGTACATTTGACCATAACCACCACACCAGTACAGTACATTGATATAGATTAACATTAGGAATACCATATTAAGTAAAGTTTGCCTTCTATAATGACGCCTGCACCAGAAGTATAAGAGTTTACAGTCAAAGTATCATTATTGACAGACATAGTATCACTATCATTATCACATAATAATAGATTTGAATGATTTCGATCAGTTTAATCAACAATGTCATTATCATCTATATCTACTGCCGTCACGTCATCGTCATCATAATTTTCAGCAATATCCAATAGCCCTGAGATGCCACGAGGCACTTCCCGTAAATTTTCATGAGAAAACTTGTAAACCCTATTTGAACTATTTATGTGCCTCAACTCATATCTATCATTATCTAAAGTTGCAGTGATCTTAAAGGGGCCTTTGAATTTTGGGTCTAATTTCGTTTGATGTCGCTCTTCACTTTTCACAAAGACAAAATCTCCGACAGAAAAGGGTTTAACTTTAGCTTTACCTTTATTAAAACGGACTAAGTCAGTTTGTGACATTTTTTTTATATTATCTGATGCGCTAAGCCGTGCTGTTTCAAGATCTAATCTGGAAAGATTGCAGTTTGTTGAAATTTTAGAAATTTCCAGTGAATAACCCTTTATACCGAACATTAATTCGATTGGTGAATAGCCTGTTACCCTACAGCGAGTACTATTAAGAGCGAGTTGAATATCTCCTAATTGTTCTTGCCATGAATCATCGGAATTAGTCTCAACTATGGTAAGGAGACTTTTTAAGGTTCTCATCACACGCTCAACTTGTCCGTTAGCTTTACTGGAACCAGTGGCTATAAGATGCAGTTCAATATTGTTGCCTTTACAGAACTCTTTAAAATCAGAGTTATCATATGAACGCCTTCGATCAGCAATTATTCTTTTAGGGGCACCAAACATATTTACGGCATCTTTTACAGATTTTATGGCATTGGCAGACGTTAAATTCAATGTGTGTTTTAGCAGCACAAATTTTGTAAAAGCATCGATAATGACGGAGCAATATTCTTTTTTATCACTCTTGCCGCTTAACTTTCCTGTAAGGTCAAGGTGAATAGTGTTCCACGGAATTGCTATTTTTGGTATTGGATGGAGACGCACTTGCTGAGCACCAGATGGACCCTTAGAAGATTTGCAAATCACACATGAGTCTACAAACTTCTTTACAAGTTTCGCCATGTTGTGAAACCAATAAAGATCATATAATTTGTCTAGAGTTTTTTCATACCCTAGATGCTTAATTTCAGAGTGCACATGACTTACAAGGGACCAAATCAAAGAATGAGGTAAAATAGGCAACCACTTCGTGGACTTATTACGTTCTATTTTTCGATACAATATACCTTGCCGTATATCGTATGTGTGTGAAATTTCAGCTGGCAATTCATTGGTTTTAATTTTAGCCATTAGGTCTGAAATCTCAGAGTCACGTTGTTGTTCCACAGATAGCCATCCCTTTTCTAGCTCTGACATGTTTACAATTTTAATTTTGGAGTTCTTAAGATTTACCTCTTTAGTTTTATCATCTTGTTCCTCTAGGGGGGAATTCCTAGACAAAAAATCTGCGTGGCCATATTTTTGCCTTCTTTGTACACGATGTTAAAATCGTAAGATTGCAAAATTGCCCACCATCTATGGACCCTAGGTGTAAGATCTTTCTTAGAGTGAGATGCTTTTAAAGCGTTACAATCTGTAAACACGGTAAAACTTCGACCATACAGATAATGCCGGAAATGCTCCACAGACTTCACTACAGCTAAAGTTTCCAATTCGTACGAATGATAGCGACTCTCTGCATCAGATGTTTTATGGCTAAAATAACCAATTACATGTGGGTGATTGTCGTACTTTTGTATTAAAACTGATCCATACCCATGGCTACTTGCATCGGTGTGTAACTCGATGGGCAATGAAGGATCGAATATTTTCAAGACTGGCTCTGAAGTCAAATATTTGACAATTTCACTACGAATTTTGTCATGCTCGGAAGTCCATAAGATGGGTCCTTTTCCCGATGTTAGGGGGTACAAAGGTTTTAATAGTTTTGAGAAATTTGGAATAAATTTCCGAAAATATGTTGCTAGCCCAATCAATTGTCTGACTTGTTTTACGGTTGCGGGTGTTGGGGCGTTTCTAAGAGCTTCAATTTTACGAGGGTTTGGTCGGACTTCTCCAGCTGAAATAACATAGCCCAAGTATTCAACCTCTTGTTTCATGAAGGAACATTTCTTAAAATTAAATGAGAATCCAGCGTCAGACAAAACTCGTAACAGTTTATCAAGACGTGCTAACCCTTCATCAATTGTTTTTGACGCACAGAGGACATCATCCATATACACCAAAATTTTATCATCGTGCAGTGGTTTTAGCGCATTATCGATTACTCTTTGAAAAACTTGTGGAGCATTTCGAAGCCCAAAGGGCATGGTTAAGAATTCAAACTGGCCTGTTGGTGTCACAAAAGCAGTTTTACTTATAGAGTCTTCGTGGACTTTAAGTTGATGGAACCCAGAAGCCATATCAATACTAGAAAAGAAATGTGCTCCATGTAATTTATCTATCTGGTCATCAATCAACGGAAGCGGGTAGCTATCTGGGCGTGTGTTACTATTAAGCTCTCTATAATCCACACACATACGATCGCTCCCATCTTTCTTTTTTACTAAAAGAATGGGGCTCGCAAAAGGCGAAGAACTTTCCCTAATTATGTTAGCTTTAAGCATTTCTTGGACCTTTTCATTCACGATTTCTAGTTCAGTAGGAGACAATCTATAAGGTCGTCTATGAACAGTTTTATTAGGATCTATCAGATCGATTTTCAATTCTCCAGTTTTAATACGTGTGGTAGGCAATTTCTGGATAAATGAGTTAGAATATTTTTTCAGTATCTCAATTAACCGTTCCCTATCCTTCCCTACTAAATCAGTACCAACCATATTTTCATCAAAAGATTCTGGTTTTGTACATAAGTTTGACGTTTTGTTCCTTGTGAAAGTTAATTTGTCTTCACTAATATCCACAGACAGCCCTGTTTCTAAAATATCACGACCTAATAAAACGCTTTCACTTAGGTATTCGTTTGGCAAAACGTGGTACAAAACATCGAACGACATGTTTTGCACTATGGTTGGGCACTTAATTTGTAATTCGGATGTAACGTTATTAGATCCTACACCTTTTAAAATAACCTGTTCATGAAACTGCTCGCCATTCAGTAAATTACAATGGCTTTGCTTTATGAGGCTACACTCTGATCCCGAATCAAACATAAAAGGTAAGTTAACACCACTTATCTGTAACAGACCATGCGAAGCTCTGGAACACGCGTTGACACGCTTGGGCTCCGCAGGTGTACCAAACGCGACGTCTTCCTTCTTGTAGGGCATTGGACAACCTGTGGCCATGTGACTGACATCGCCACACACGTAGCAGCTAACGCGCGGGCGAGCACTTGGTGCCTCTGCCCACGGACGAGGTGGTTCTGGCTTCGTGAGAACAGGAAACATTTTTGAGGCTTGTTGTCGCTGTTTGTCGCGGCACTCAAAGGCACGATGTCCTGTTCTTCCACAGAAGTTGCAGATGCCACGGAATGTTATTGCAGTGCGCAAACGTTTTGGGTCACTATCGCTTGCAGTTAGGTCGTCATTCTTTCGTTTGAGTGTAAAGCCGCGTAACGTGCGAAACAACTGAGTTTTGCTGTTTATAACGACAGATTTTAACTCACGACGATTTTTTTCATTACACTGCGATAATATAGATATAGCAAATCCGGTGGCTACTTTCTCTGCCATATTACCATCGGGAATCTTTTCTATGAGCTGCCATAGTCGTAGGCCGGCTTCGGCGGGGCTTTCTTTGTTGTCAATCCGGAATTTTATAATCTCGTCGAAGTAGTCCTGTATCAACATGGGCTTTGAAAATCTTGATATCAGGGTTTCTTTAATTATATCCCAAGACATTTTGTCCGGCTGGATTTTCGTCAGACACGTCGCAGCACTGCTTTTAAGCGAATGAGTCAGGGCCATAATTAGGTCTACACCATCCAATTCTTTCTTCTTGATAATCATTTCGCTTAGCGTACACCAATTTACAACATCAGCTTCCGGCTCATCTGGATCGAAATTGACTAACCTGGTAGTTCCACTCTGAACAGTCTGATGAGCTGTCATATTTTCGGCGATTCTTTGCAATATAGCTTCCATACCGGAAGAAAACGATGACATTTGTTCCATCGTCACGTTATTCGCAGCACAACTGGATGGCTGCAACGGAGGCGGAGATCCCACTTCTGATATCGGCTCGGTGTCGGACATAGTTTGGTATAATAAGTAAATCACTCTTATGTTTTCACACCCGGTTTAATTAAAATTACAATAGTTTATAGAAGTTGCGGAATCTTTACTTAATAACCAATTTTATTATCTCTTCCTCAGATGACCAAGATCTTCCTCCTTTTTACCAAGAGACCGTACTCTAGACAGACTGCCTAGTATTTTGTTTTTGCGGGGATTTATTTTTTAAATTGATTAGCGTAGAATTCGGTCAACCAGTGCGTTCGTGATTTGTATATAGTTCCAATGAGGTTAAGGCGCCGTCACGGCCATGCTGACGCGCGCACGTCCTCGGGCGCTCACTGATTATCTGTCGACAAACCATGTTCGTTCATCCTGACAGTTACAACATTAAACACTAAAGCTAAAACTTATGATAGTTACAATCTGGTCCGGTTCTCAAAACCCTTCAGATCACCTAAGCCTGGTCCGGTCTATTTAGACCCTTCAGGTAGGTACTTTATCCCTTCAGTATAAAACTGGACTGGATAGAGCTAGACTGGATTAAAATCCCTTTAGCAAATTGTGCTAGACTGGATCGAAATCCCTTTAGCTATATTTGCTAGACTGGATCAACGTCCCTTTAGCTATATGCGCTAGTCTGGATCGAAATCCCTTTAGCGAAGTCACTGGACTGGTTACCCCTTCAGTGACACCTTTTTTTTAACTCTTTTTTTAATTCTTTTTTTTAATATCTTTTTTTTTACCTTTTTTACCCCTTTTTTTTCATTTTTTTTTTTTACTTTTTTTTTACCCCTTTTTTTTCGCCTGTCTTTTTTTTTACAAGCTGCCTTTGACCATAACTAATTAACATTAGGAATATCATATCAATCAAAGTTTGCCTCATTAATGACGCCTGCACCAGAGGCACGAGAGTTTGCAGTTAAAGTATCACTACTGATAGACAGTATCACTATCATAATCACGTAATAATAAACTAGAATGATTGAGACCAGTTTCACTACCGCCGTCACGTCATCGTCATATCATAATTTTCAATAATTTCCAGTAGGCCTGATATGCCACGAGGCGCTTAATTTATAATGCGAACGTATCATTATTCGATCCTACACCTTTTAGAACAACCTGTTCATGAAACTGCTCACCATTCAGTAAATTACAATGACGTTGCTTTATGAGGCACACTTTGATCCCCAATCAAACAAAAGGCAAGTCAACACCACTTATCTGTAACACAGCATGCGAAGCTCTGTAACACGCGTTGACACGCCTAGGCTCGGCCGGTGCACCCGAAGCGAAGTCTTTATGTGACTGGCATCGCCACGCACGTAGCAGTGAACACGCGGGAGAGCACTTGGTGCCCCTGCCCACGGACGAGGTGGTTCAGGCTTCATTGGAACAGGAGACATTATTGTTTGTTGCGGCACTCAAAGCCACGTTCTTCCACAGAAGTGGTAGATCCCAAGGGATCCCGTGCGCGAACGTTTTGGATCACTATCTATCACTTGTAGTAAGATCGTCGTTCTTTTGTTTTTGTGCAAAGCCGCGCTTCTTTTGTTTGTTGTGTGAAAAACAACTGAGTTTTGCTGTTTATGACGACCGAATTTAACTCTCGAAGGGTTTTGTCAGCACACAGAGAACACAGAGATAGCAAATTCGGCTTTCTTTGTTATCAATCTGTAATTTAATTATCTCCTCGAAGTAGTCTTGTATCAACATGAGCTTGGAAAATTTTGATATCAGCGTTTCTTTAATATCATTTTCACCAATCCTTTGGAATATAGCTTCCATGTCCAAAGAAAACAATTTTATTAAATTTGTTCCATCATCACATTATTGGCGTCACAACTGGATAGCTTCAATGGAGGCGGATATCCCACTTCTGATGTCGGGAAGGAGTATTAATTAAAGAATCACACGAAGGGTCTAAACCCCGTTTATTAGTAATTCATTTACAACACACATTTAAACAAAACGGTAATTAAAATCAATAATAAATGAGACAGGGTTTCGCCTTCACCAGAGCCAATCACAGAATCCCTTGACATACCGCAAACCTCTATTTTTAAATAGATCAAATGGTTGTAGTCGACGTCTATGTCGCCAGGAACATTTCTAACAGGTCCCTTTCTGCTAGTGTTGCCATCTAGATTTTCATAATGCGGCGACACGGCCAATCCTGACTATCGCACGTCCTCGTGCGATTGATTGTCCCGATTGGAATCACCCATCAATCTTCCAACAGGAACCCATGTACTTCGCCATAATGAATTGAAGCACATCCTTCAGTGTAATCTCGATCTCCAGCTCAGCGCCTCTAAGCACTGACGGCCACCATATGGACATCACCAATCCACCCGTTTAAAAGGCGCTCCACACTCCTAGTTGGACCTGAAATCATTTCAAAACACACACACAAGTCCTGAGCGGTCCCAAGACCCCATGTTCTGAGCGCACACAAGGCATGTGCAAGTTGCAGGCACCGAAGGTTGCAAACCCGCGCAAGATACGCGCGGCCAGCACACTGGCACTCCTGGTACTCATAGGCTGGCACCGAACAGGCCGCTCGTCCACCCTGACAAACAAGCAAGTAATGTTTAAATCTTATCAGTATCACAAGCGATTAAATTTTTCTGTCTTTTTGTTGTTTTCTGTGTATGAGTAATTTAGATTGGACAGGTGTGTACTTTCAACCAATTGCGAACGGTATGGCCTGGGTGACACTGTCCTTACAACCTCGTGTGATGACCTGGACTGGACGTCCTCTAATCTTAAACACTCAAACTCCTAGTAATATTTAGCCTCCTGCAAATAGTACCTTTCGACCAAGCTCGCCAGCTCATATGACGACCTGGCCCCTCCCAATAATGCCACAGCGCGGTGTAGTCACCCCCCACATCTCTACCCAATGTCATCTCATATTACATGAAGCCAACCGTCTCGCAAGTTGTTGAATATGACACACAATTAGTACGCTACTCACATATCAACTGTCTTATTCACGTTATGATGCTAAAAGACTTGCCAAGCTGGCGGTCATAGATTGCGAACTAGCTATCGTGATAGTATCATCATCCATTCATCTGAGTCTGACCCGCCGTCTAGGCCTCCCCCTCATCATCATCACCATTAATCAAAGTGGTAGCTACCTCTGCCAAGCCACCATGTCAGACTATCAAACGATAATAAAACGATCTCACCGAACCATTCACAATCGCAATCCATAAGTAACCGTTATTTAATATTATTGGCTTTTGAATCCTTTATCCCATTAATTACAGTAGTTTATCAAAATTACAGGATCTTCACGTAATAACTAATTTTATTAAACCTTCCTCAAATGACAGAGAGCTCTTTTTTTACCAAAAACATTCTCCTTGACAGCTTGCTTAGTTCTCTGTCGCGCGGGGGTTTTATTTTTCAAATTGATCCGCGTAGGATTCGGCCAGCCAGTTTTGTTTATAATTGCAATAAGGTTAAGGCGCCGTCACGGCCATGCTGACGCGCGCACGTCCTCGGGCGCTCACTGATTATCTGCCGACAAATCATGTTCATTCGTTCGTTACAACATTACAACATTAAACAATAAAGGTAAAATTCATGATAGTTACAATCTGGTTAGTTAGTTATAATCTGGTCCGGTTCTCAAAACCCTTCAGATCACCTAAGCCTGGTCCGGTCTATATTTATTTATTTATTTGTTTATTGTTAATTAGAACGATACAATAAGTCACTTACACTAATTAACAAGTTTTATTTATACAGGTTTAAATTATAAAAAAAAGGAATAAATACAATCGCAAATAAAGAATAAAATTAAAATGTCAGATGTCGAGTTAAAATTATGTTAAAAAATTAATTGTACCACATCCATGTTATAATAATAGTAATAATAATTAATAATAATAATTAATAATAATAATTTCATAATTTTGCACAAAAGCTTAAACATACACTTTGAACTTCGTTCCATGAGTCTGCAAACATATCGAAGTCGGGATATGCTTTTAGAAGAGCGCTGAGAGCCGAGAGGGTACGCGGTATGGGAGAATTGGCGCGCGCGCACGTGCGGCTGCGGGGAACGGCAAGCAAGTCGTGCCTCCTCCGTCCGAGGTAGTTGCCCGGAGCGTATAATCGAGCCAACTCGGTGTGTAGTGCCGGGGTATCTATCAAACCTCTTATAATTTTCAGTGCCGTGACACATTGGTCGTTTGCTCTCCGGCACTTCAGCGAATTGTAGTTTAGGCACCCTAGGAGGAATGCCGTGGGGTACATGAATGGGTAGTACCCATATATGTGCTTATATAGGTACCTAAGAAACGCTTTCTGCACCTTTTCTAGCAGGTTTTCATACTTGAACTGATATGGATTCCAGACACAAGAACTGAACTCCAGTTTACTTCGTACCAGTGCATTATATAGAAGCCGAAGAGTGAATTCTGTTTTAAAATCGCGCGCGTTTCGTAGGACAAATCCAAGCCGTTGATAGGATTGCTTACCAATGAGAGTCATGTGTTCATGGTATGTGAGCTTTTGGTCGAACATGACTCCCAGATCTTTTATTACCACAGTTCTGTTTATTTTGGTATTTTCTAATACATAATCAAATTTTATCGGGTGTCGCATTCGACCAAAGCTCATCACGTTACACTTCGAAAGGTTAAATTCTAGGTCGTTTGTAATACTCCATTCATATACCGCACAGACATCCCTCTGTAATGCCAAACAATCTCTTTCTGATTGTATTGCGGTGTACAATTTTAAATCGTCTGCATACAAGAGACACTCTGCATGCCCAAGAACCGTCGGAAGGTCGTTTACCATTAGGAGAAATAGCAAGGGGCCAAGAATGGATCCCTGACTTACCCCTGAGCGCGTATGATATGGTGAGGATTCGTAGATACCCAATCTGACGAACTGCTGCCGGTCACGCATATAATCAGCCAATAGGCGCAAAATGCTTGGGGCAAAACCAATGGAGCTGAGCTTAGTTAGCAAAACGTCGTTGTTTACTCTGTCAAATGCTTTCCTAAAATCGAAATACAGCACATCTACCTGGCAGCCTCTATCTAATTGGGCAGATATATAATTAGTGAGAGTCAAAAGATTCGTGTTTACTGATCGCTTTGCTCTAAAACCGTGTTGTGCATCGGAAAGATATTTTTCAACCTGAGAATAAAGGTACCGGTAAAGAACGCTTTCGAATACTTTAGCAGGTGACGATAGTATTGCGATCGGGCGGTATTGGTCAACGGAAGACTTATCTGATGACTTGGGTATCGGAATCACTCTGGAGATCTTCCACTGCTTTGGGTATATCCCAGTTTTTAGCGAAAGGTTGAAAATGTGGCAGAGTGGTTCACAGATGCTTTTCCTAACATATTTTATTATCGTAGCTGGTATTTGGTCTGGTCCTATAGAGCTACTATTTTTCAGCTTATTTATACCATAAATTACATCTGTAGTTGTAAATTTAAAAATGTTTATGTAGTTACTATTACGACAGGAACCTTCAAGTTCTGTAAGAGCATGGTTTAAGCGCGGTACATTAGGTGAAAAAACACTTGAAAAAAACGTCGCAAACGCATCTGCTGCTGCAACCCCGGAAAAGGACTCACCCAGGTAGGTGACAGTAGGCTCGAATCCTCCTCTAGTTCGCAAACAAGTGATGAAACGCCAAAATTCACATGGGTTAACTTTTATGTTCTGTTCAGTCCGTTCAAGGTATGAATGGTAAGCTAATTTGACCCTATGCTTTAAGGAGGCTCTAAGTTCCTTAAATGACTTGAACGTTTCGCCAGTATTGTTACGCTTCCAGGCGGCATGTAACTTTTTTTTGCACTTTACGTCTTGTATTATGTCAAGTGTAAACCAGACCGGATAGCGATGGTCTTTATTTCTTGTACGGCGTTTCTTGGGCATACAGGCATCAAACATTTCGTAAATGATGTTATATAAACATTGAACTGCCTCAAACGTATCTTTCGTTTGCAGGACTCTATCCCACGAAGTACAGGAGAACAAACGGTACAGTTTATCTAAATCACATTTTTTAAAGTTCCAGTCGTTTACCGGGTTTATGTTGCTCGGTGGTATGACTTTTGGATTTCGGGTTGCTTTGATGTTAAGACTAATATCTAATGCAGGGTGATAAGAGTCGATGGGGACAATACCCTCGATGCTATTGACCGTCACATCTCGTATAACAGCGCTCTCCCGAACCAAGACAACATCAAGCCTCCCGCCGTGGAGGTTCAGTATAACATTTTTGTCGAAAAGATTACAGACAGATAAAAAATAACAATAATAATTATTTATACTTAATGATGCACTATTCAGATTGATGTCACCTAATATTATTACTTCTCCTGTCAATTTATTTATCACATTTTCCACAGTACGAAACCATGACATATAGGCTTCGTCTGGTGCACTTGGCTTAATGTAAACGACACAGACATGGAACAAACGACCGCGCCATGCGATGCTCGCCCAAAGATCTTCACCAAATTCAGTTTCAAAATCACGGTGTCGACACAAAGTGATGTTCGAACGCGCAGCAAGGAGGACGCCACCGCACGGTGTGGGCCTATCTCTGCGCAGGATAGACCAGTCTCCACTAACCAATTCTGGGTCACCAATAGTATCGTCCAAAAATGTTTCAGTTGCAAAGATCGGGTCATGCTCTAAGATCTCCAGATTATTTCGCCACACACTAAGCTTTGTTTTGAGGCCCCGAACATTTTGGTAAAATATACTCATGGAAGCCTCTGTCGGCT
This sequence comes from Pyrrhopyge kelita, assembly GCA_018239605.1. Taxonomy (NCBI): domain Eukaryota; kingdom Metazoa; phylum Arthropoda; class Insecta; order Lepidoptera; family Hesperiidae; genus Pyrrhopyge; species Pyrrhopyge kelita. The sequence goes on from DVQD01000007.1 coordinate 11,249, forward strand.
TGGTGCATGTTTGGGGGTTAACGAAAGGGCTGGTCGTCTTGTGCGGCTGGCCCGGATCTTTCTGGCCTTTTAAATGTGACCCAAGCTTTAATTCTAGCATTTAGCGGCCAAACATTAACAGAATAACAAGTTTCATAGTCTGCTATTGGTACACCTAACTTGTATGACCTATAGTTGCCCCTGGGTTTGAGTTCTTCCACAGTACAACTTCCACTGGAGCATAATTGGTTTAGGTATTCTTTTATTTCATCGCCGTTAGACTCCATATTCCATAAATGCAGGTATTTACGTGGCTCTACAGCTTTTAAAGAAGTGACTGTGGGACCAGCGGTACCATATATTGATACTGGACGCCGGTTCTTTTTATTTTTCACATCCATCCACTGAGCGTCCTGTTGAGATGCGCATGGAATCATCTGTTCTCTTGATTCAGTCTCATTGAACGTGAGTTTATCGCATTTTCGCATACTTTTCGGCGTTTCGTTGGCATTAGGGCTAGCTGGGAATGGATCGCGATGCTGAGTTGAAGCTGCCAATACTGGTTCTCTAAATGCCTTCTGTTTCAGGTTTATTTTTTCTGGTTCTTTAGGCGAAGACCGAAATTCCTTATTTTGCCCTTTAAGCGTTGTGGTTTTGGAGTTGTCGGTGGATTTAATATTGCCACTAAGTTTTTCCACTTTGGCGACGTATTCTTGGAGCTCGGCCGTGATAGCAGCATTTGTGGATTCGTAATGTGCCAGTTTATTGTGCAACAATTCTACCAGCGAGACGTAATGCTCCATTTTTGTCTCATTACTTTTTATAGTTACGATAGAGAGTTCAAGTAGTTGTTTTAGTGACACTATTTCCCGCAGCAGATTGCGCATCTCATCTGACATGTTTCTCTCATCGCGCTGCTCAGGTTGCTCTATTACAACATGTGGCGGTAGGTTCTTGCGGAGTGTTATATTCGTATCTCGGCTCTTTTTGGCAGATCCCACTGGAGTCAGGGTGTTGTTCCCCCCTCTTTTCATAGTGCAGAGACATTCCGGGCATATCCAGGACTCCGCATCCAAGCCTGGTCCGCCAGGGCAAACAAGGTGGTAATTTTTTTGCAGTCATGTAGGGTACATCGCAGTCTATCGCTACTTGTTATTGAAAAACGGCATGCCGCGCAACTCATTTTAATACGTGAGACGAAGCGAATTTAGCACGCGCAAAGTAAAAGCAGCGTAAAAGCGGTCGTAATAATAGCAAATATGCAATGCACGGCCTATCGATGAGTGATTCACCTGTTGCGTCAATGAGCTCCGCCATTATCTTTATGAATAATGAACGTAGCGAGCGCCAAGCGATCGGTGACAGTTTGCAAAAAACATTCAAAATATATTTGATGATTGCACTCACACTTTTGGTCCAATTTTCATCAAACAACGTTCAATAGACGCAGCATTTTTTTGCCACTACTCTTGCACATAAACTGCTTTATTTTAATAATTTTAGCG
>DVQD01000008.1:0-12122 GCA_018239605.1 Pyrrhopyge kelita
GGTTTTGGCTTTGGTACGACAACCACAACACAGAGTACTAACCAATGGTCGTTTTCTACAAGTACCGCAACCACATCTACTAGTCTGTTTTGTAAGTTTTTATTAAATTGAATATACAATGTACCTTTTGCTAATATTCATTGTGAAGGAATACAGTCTGCAATCTCATTGTTACCTATATTTATGTATGTGAAGGTCAGAAGTATATTGTTGGTTATAAGAAAAAATTTACACACCTCTTACTAGTGATTATAAATTATATAATTATTCTTGGAATGCAAAACCAGTACTTGGCCAAGTTACACAATTATTTCTTGCCATGGAAACCATGTTAAGTGTATATCCCTGTATTCTTTTCTGTGTTTTATACACAGTTAAAAAGCATGTAATTGAAAAAATAAAATGAGGTATGACAGCTATTTGGTCATGTATTATGTATAATAATAACCTCTTTCTTTAAATTATAAAGTAATTTAGAACACATTACCTAATCTCATGAATATTATGCATATATAAAATTAGCATTAAATCTATTTTCATCATCCAAAATATCCTATATATTGAAGTTCTAATTTTTCTATTTCTTTAGTGGCTCAATGGCTAAATACAGAGATTCCAAATGATATGTATTGACCAAGTGATGTCTTAACATCATGGATGATACAACTTGTTCATATAAACTTAAAGCTGCAACAAGGGACTGTTATAGGATAATTACGCCAAGCTTTGGTGAGGTTTTCAAAGTAATGGTGTTGTTCATTGAAACTAAGTGGCATATGTGAAGTGTATTGAAAGATTCAGTAGGTAGAATGTGTAATATTATAATAATAATAATAATAATAACTTTTTATTTCGGATTTTCAGTTCATAGATATATATATATATATATATAGAGTTTTTAGTCCAGAGAGATTTTAGTCCATAGATATATAGATATTGAAGTGTAAGATGAAATATGTAATTAAAATGTACACCCAGTATTTTAGTATGGTCAACCTAGTGTCGAATACAAATAGTTTGTAGATCAATACTAGCAATCCTCATTTGAAATCTGTAGTTTATTACTGTAATACTTCATGATACATGTAAAACTACATCATATGTTTTTAGCTGTCTGATGTCAGTGATTGTTCCCTGACCTTCTGTGAAATTGTCAATGTACATAAAAAAGTATTTCACTAATGCATAATTTATTGTAATTCAATTCTTGATCAGGTTTCATTGATAGTTTCCACTAATTTTGGCAGTTAATTTTTGATTTCTATACTTATATATTTTATTTGCAGCAGTCATTAAAATACATGGCAGTTTAATAAATAACATAACAAGTTATAATGTATTGTTAAGTATCTTGTTTTAATTTGTTTAGTGAAACAATTTCTTGAATTACAGGCACTAAGTTAGACACAACTAATGTAACGGGCACACAGCCATCCACCTCAGGTATTGTGTTAAAACTATCATGTTTGGTTGATGGATTACTAACATGTTAACATGCTGATGTATGTAATCTTTAATGTCGTTCTGTAGTTATTGTCATCTTGAGGATGATTCATTGTTTCGGTACAACTTTAAAGAATATGTGGGTTAATTCACATTATTATTCTATTTTTCATTTCAATAAAACCTTGTATGTCTTTGCTGTGTAATTTTCATATTTTCTAACTGGGATATATTGAGCTTCTATGTTGGTATTTAAAATTAAGTTAGGTGCCTATTATTTACTTTACATATGATAAAACAGTCATTGTAGTGTTATGTTGATTTTGTATGTTGTTGAGTTGAATTTAGTTATATATATCATGCAACTAAAACTGGTTTGGTAACATCATTTTAAAAAGATAATTATAATCATAACAAAATTTTATTTTCATATATATTTGTTACGTTATAATAATGCGAGGGACTTTTTATTATATGGCGTTGTGTGTGGTCATGGTAAAGGTGTGTAATAATATATCTGATAAATTACTAACATGGTGTTCGAATACATATCATTGTTGTACCAATATCAAACATATTCCAAAATACTATTATAATTGAATGAAAATACATGTTTGTGTATTTATTTATTTATTTATTTAATCTTATTGCACAAAACACGGTAATTTATATAAGGTGTTACACATAACAGTTTTCAGCGTGTTTTATCGAGCTAGTCGATGGGCAAAATTCTTTGTACAATTTAATCTAGCCTAATGTCGTCGTGTCTTATATTTAACAATTAAACATAATCAATTAGCATTCAACATTACAATTATACTTTATATACTAACAATAAAATTATACATTATATCTGATATATTCTACACTAAGATTATACATGATATATTATGCATTCTACACTAGCGATTATTCATTATCTATTATAAATTATCAATAATAAATTCTGTGATATTAGAATCCCGTACGTTATACATATGTCGGTTTACAGTCAGTATATGTCAGTTTGTCAGTATGCGGCATTAGTGAGTTAGTTAGTTATACGTAACAATTATTTTAATTAACAAAAGAAGAGAAAATATTATGCTTATAGTTTCACATGTCCATCATTACAAAATTTTATAAATTCATTAGTATTGTAAAAACAGTTATCTAATAATAGTTTAAAAATGAAGGTTTGAAATTTTCTAGTAGGTAAATCTTTAAGGAAACATGGCAACAGATTGTATAGCTTAATGCACATGATATAACTGTTATTTGAGAAGCATGCTGTGGCCGATAATGGTTTATATAAACGTGTTCGATATCGAGTCATAAAATAGCTGTGTTGAATTTTAAATAAATTTGGATTCTTTTTAACAAACATTAGAGCCTCCATTACATACATAGAAGGTAATGAGAGAATATTTAATCTTTTAAATAATGGTTTGCACGATTCCCTTGGTCCAACCCCACAAATGGCCCTAATACATCTCTTTTGAATAATAAAAGCTCGAATGATGTCACTTGAATTACCCCACATTAGAAGACCATATCTTAGCACCGAGCACACATATCCGTGGTATGCAATAATCGCTGTTTTTTGATTTGTTACTTTTGTAAGATGGTAGAGTGTATAGATGAACTTGTTTAATTTTTTGCAAACCGTGTCAATATGTTGTTTCCATGTTAAGTTTGCGTCAATTTCGATTCCGAGGAACTTAGCAGCAGGGACTTCCATGATAGATGTAGTATCATAGTTGATTGATAATTTAAGAGGTCTACTGTTTTTATTGTAAAATTGAATGTATTTTGTTTTAGTTAGGTTAACTGATAGGTTATTATGATCAAGCCAATTTACAATTTTAGCTATTTCAATGTTTATCTCATGTTCATAGTCGAGCTTAGGTTGTTTGTATATAATAAGAGATATATCGTCAGCAAATAGGGTGCATGGGTATTTAGTACATGCCGAGAGGTCATTAACGTAAAGAATGAAGAGGATTGGTCCCAGTATGCTACCCTGAGGTACTCCGAAACTATTTAACTTATGGTCAGATCTATGTGCTACATATTCATGTTGTCTATTTAGTTTAGATATCTCGACAAATTGTGTTCTTTTATCAAGGTAGCTTTTAAGCCAGTCGTGTGCTCTGCCACGAATCCCATAATATTCGAGTTTAGTAATAAGCGTATTATGACAGACAAAATCAAAGGCTTTGCTCATGTCAAATAAGATTGCAGAGACAGGATTTTTTTTATTCATTTGGGTCGATATGTCTTTAATAAGCGAGAAGCATGCTAGGGTTGTCGATTTGCCTCGCTGGAAGCCGTGTTGTTCTGGTCTAATTATATTATGTTTGGTAAGAAATGATGTTAATCTAGAATGCATCACCTTTTCAAATATCTTGGATAGGATTGAAATTAGAGCTATCGGCCTATAATTGTTAATATTGTCTCTTGCCCCATGTTTATACAAAGGTTTAACTACTGAAATTTTGAGTGCGGTTGGAAATATTCCTTCCGTTAGAGAACAATTTATTAAATACATCAACAGGGGAGAAAGTTCCCTGGCACATGCCTTTATGACTTTTGTACATATATCATCGTATCCAGTTGATCGGGTATTATTAAGAGACATTATAATTTTGATTATTTCGAAGTTGTCAGTGGGCGTTAAAAATATAGTGGATCCATTTCCTCTTATTAAGTTAAAGTTTGGCGTTAATGATGATTTAAGTTTACTACCTATGTTAGAAAAGTGATCATTAAATATACAAGCTATTTGATTCGCATCTTCTATTTTATTGCCGTCCATAGTCAGGTATTCGATGCCATGTAATGATTTTGCGCTAGTGTTGTTATTAATAATATTCCATGTTGCCCTACATTTGTTTTTTGCGTTAGATATATATTTAGCATTATTTATTTTTTGAGACGTATGTATACATTTTCTAAGCAGCCTAGAATATGCTCTATAATTAGTTTTATTATTATGAGATTTATTTTTATAGTAGGAGAAACGTAATTTTCTTTTTGTGATGCTAGATTTTCTTAAGCCTTTAGTTAACCATCCTGTTTTTATGTTCGATGATTTGTTACAAAATTTTATTTTATTCGTTGGAAAACATAAATTATATAGAAGAATCAATTCTTTATGAAATAGGGAAAAATCTGTATCTATGTCATGGGTTAATAGATTTGACCATGGATAATTCGCCAAAAAGTATCTGAATTTTTCTATGTTTTCGGGATTATAATCACGTTTAATTTCGTACCAATATCTTATACATGTTCTTCTAAATGTTACAGGTACATTTAGGAACTGGGCAGTATTATGATCTGACAGGCATAATGGTCTTGTAAATCCGACTGCTTGTTTAATGTTACTGGCAAAGTGGTCGATGCAAGTGTTGCCGCGAGTGGGCATATTAATATGTAGCTCCATGTTGTAACAATGTAGTAACTCTGATAGTTTAATTGATATTCTATTTTTCAAAAACGTATTTATATTCCAATCTCCTGCAAGTATTATATATTTTTTAAATCGCATTAGTCTATCCAGTAGTCGATGTAAATTGCTAAAGAATGTTTCGATATCAGCTTTAGGAGTTCTGTAGATGCATACTAGAATGACTTTATATTCTATAATTTCAATACCGCAGCATTCGAATGTAGATTCCTTTGCTAAATCACTAATAGAGGGTAGTGCTTTTGTTTTAAGTGTGTTATGCTGCAATATACATACTCCTCCACGTTTTTGTTTTAGTCTACAGAAGGTACTACTTAATTTAAAACCTTTTAATGTAATGAGTGATTCACTATGACGCTGTATGAATGTTTCAGTTAGACAAATTAAATCTATGGGAATTTTATCAGAAACTGATAGTTCATTTAGAGAAATTTCGATTGATTCTTTTTTACTCAAGAACCCCGCTATGTTCTGGTGCATAAGACATATTTTAGAGGAAGTATCTATAAAAAAGGCATCTTACTTGCTGATTGGGTCGATTCAATAAGGCTATAGTTGGATATATTGTTTATATGGTCTTGGTTACGCATGCCTCGATCTGGTATCTTAGCGATGTTTTGGAATTGGACACTTTTTAACTGCGGGTGGTCGTGAATTTTAGACGCATGAATTATGTCTCTTAATATCGAAAAACTGAGATTTGATAGAAAGTATTTAGAACCTGGTTTGGATCTGTAGTAGTTCATTTTAACAAAGACACAGTTAGCAAACCCATCACAAATCAGTTGTAATTCGCTGTTTAGGGAGCAGTTCAAGACAGCATTCCGTGGTAAACCACATACAATAATATTTGTCTGTGTGAAAGTATTTATCCAATTTAATAAGTTCATTTTGAGACTGAGTGTCATTTGTTCCTCGCACGACCACAACAAAGTCTTTTAATGTCATACTACTAAGTTCTCTTTGACAAGTGTTGAGAACTTCCTGCAAGTTAGCTTCACTCTTCCAGAAACACATTATCTCCCAATTTGTTCCAAACAATGTTTGTAGGGCGTTTTGTAGGCCTCGTCCCTGCTGATCGGCAAGTATTAAAACCTTGTTCTTGTTGGGTGGTGCTCTAGGTACATGTCGGAGAATATTGTGGTCATGATCAATTTGTTCCTCGGTTAAACTAGATAACCATGGTTCGTCGTCGGTTGGGATTTTTTTATTTCCTGTTATTTGTGTGTTACTTGTCGTATTGTTTTCGTAGGTACTCTGGTTTCTAGAGCTTTGATTAATGTGAGACTTTAGTTTTTTTGATTTTGTATTTGTAGTAGCAATTTTTAATTTATCGTTTGGAGTACTTGCGCATATAGTTAACAAATTCTTTATTTTCTTGTCTTGCTCTTCTATTTTCCTTTCTTTGGTTCGATTTTCTAATATAAGTTTATCCATTTCATTTTCAGTTTGCTGTAGTTTTAATTTTAACATTTTTATGTCGTTTACCATTTTTTCTATATCAATATTTTGTGTCGTTGATAGGTCTGGTAGGCTTCTCTGTATATAGTTGCTAGTGTCTGGTACAGATAAGGGTGACTCAGAATTTTCGGAGTTAAATAAAGATGTTTTTGAAACTGCGCGTGCCTTTCTTACACGCTGTGTAATGAAATCTGGGCTATTTCCTTCTGGTGAAAAGGATCTGTGTGGGGGCAACTGCTCAACGGGTGTTTGTGCTCTATCTGATTCCGAGTCGGGTGTTACCGTTGTGCGCTTGTCGGGGAGTAAATCAACTGTTATCGACTGAGTCTCTTTTCGAATGTGTTTTGTTTGCGGCACGAGCGGTGTTGACCATTTTTGTGTAGTCTGACTCGGTTTATTACAATAATTATCCGTTATGACAACGTCCTTCAATGTACTTGAGGCAGTGATTGGGGTGGAGGATTTTTCTCGGCTGCTTGGTAAGCAATGTAGTTGTGGCGCATGTGTTTGCAACGTTGGTGTACTAGTTGTCGGTCGTTTTGCACATATGGCACATTTCCACGAGGATTTTCGCGTCTGATCCATTATGTCGAAAAGCTTCTCTGAGATATTTGCACATTTTATGTCCAAAATTCTTGTACAAGAGATACATCTTAGATAACGTTTATTAGTATTTTTTTTAAGGCATTCAACACATATTGTAGCTTTGGTTGCCATTTTATTGTGAAAGTTTGTAGTTCTTACTTGTTCGCGATGTATTTATGTGAATCTAAGCGAAGAACAGTAGCGTTTAGTTTACCTAATGCCGCGCGGTGCGTTATAATGTTGCAGATGACTCACAGCGAAGCATAGTGGCATTCTATTACTCTAAAGCCGCTCGGTGCGTTACAATGTTGCGGATGATTCAACGCTCGGGTGCACTGCGAGTTGTTGTAGATGATGTTTGTCGTCCTTTGCAAAATTATTACAAGTTTATTTGCTTATTTCTTCCAAACTGAGTTTAATTCCAAGAAACAAATTTCACTGATAGTTAGATCTTCCCATTACTTATCGGAATATCACAACTTATATATTGTTCAAGTACTTCTTATAACATAAAACTTTAAATTTTTACGGAGCCGAATGAAACGGGTCTTACTTGATAAGCGTTCGCACGACGACCTATTGGTGTATATAAACTAGCTATTATGTATAACGGTAGGATTTACAAATTGTCGTTTGTTATAGCAAATTTAAAATGTCAAAATGTATTAGGCTTAGCAGGATGTATTACAATGGGATTGATTACACGCATAGATTCTATAAATGTCGATCAATATTCGAATTTGTTTCAAGGATTAGGAAAATTACCCGGAAAATATAATATTGTAACGGATAGAAATGTGCAACCGGTGATATGCCCGACTAGAAAAATACCATTAGGACTCAAAGACAAATTGTTAGAGGAACTAAAGAGAATGGAGGGACTCGGTGTCGTAAGAAAGGTTACACATCCGACAGATTGGGTTAACGCAATCGTGTTAGTGGCTAAAAAAGACGGCAGCATTCGCGTATGTTTGGATCCTAGACCTCTTAACAAGGCGGTGCGTCGTGCGCAGTTCACGCTGCCGACCGTCAGCGAGCTGGCAGCGCGGATGCGCGGGGCGCGGGTGTTCAGTGTGCTAGATGCGCGCTGCGGCTTCTGGATGGTGCAGCTCGATGACGCCAGCGCTGATCTGTGCACCTTTGGTACACCTTTTGGAAGGTATCAATTTTTACGTCTGCCGTATGGTATAAGTTGTGCACCGGAAGTTTTTCATGCGAAACTTAGACAACATTTGGACGATTTAGAAGGCGTGGAGTCATTTATTGATGACGTCGTAGTTTGGGGGAGCTCGAAAAAGGAACACGATAGGAGGTTAGAGTTGTTATTACGGCGTGCTGAAACGGTAGGTATTAAGTTCAACCGTGAAAAGTGTAGATTTGGTGTTTCAGAAATAGTTTATTTAGGACACAAATTTGATGCTAACGGGATGAGGGTGGACGAGGCTAAGATTAAGGCTATAATGGAGATGCCTCAGCCTAACGACAGGAAATCATTGGAAAGATTTCTAGGTATGATCAACTATTTATCCAAATTTATTCAAAATTGCTCTGACAGCGTTAATGTACTTCGAACGTTATTAAAGAAAAATGTTGAGTGGCTGTGGGAGGTGCATCATTCTGAAGCGATTGAGGCCTTGAAAAGTAAAGTAGCGAGTGCTCCTGTTTTAGCATTGTACTCGCTCGAGGTGCCGATAGTACTGTCCGTGGACGCCAGCGGCGTTGCACTGGGGGCCGTGCTGCTGCAGGACGATAGGCCAGTCGAGTTTGCTTCGCTTACGCTTACTGATACTCAAAAAAGGTATGCACACATCGAAAAAGAAATGTTGGCGATAGTGTTCGCCGTCGAGCGTTTTAGGCAGTACATTTATGGCAGATCTGACGTTACAGTTCATACCGATCATAAGCCCCTGGAAGCCTTATTTAATAAACCGTTAGTGTCGGTGCCGGCTCGTTTGCAACGAATGATGATGCGAGTGCAAGGATTCGATATCAAAGTTAAGTATGTGCCCGGCAAGTACATGTATATTGCCGACACATTATCGCGGGCTCCTTTGAACGAGTTGATGCACGATAGGGTGACGGAAGAAGTCGGTGTGCAGACCTGCTTCATGATTGAGAATGTGCCGTTTAGTGACGTTAAAATGCAATTAATTAAAAAAGAAACTGAGGTAGACAGTGATTGTGTTAAATTAATTAAGTATATTAAAAATGGTTGGCCGAAATATAAAAGCGATGTAGACGAGAAAGTTACTGTGTTTTGGCCTTATCGAGAACAACTTCATTACATAGACGGAGTGATTTTCAAAGGCGATACTGTTTTTATTCCGCGTGGTTTGCGAGAGGAAATGTTGCGCCGCGTGCACGAAGGTCACTTAGGCATAGACAGGTGTAAGCGGCGTGCACGCGAGGTGATGTTCTGGCCGAGGATGAGTGAGGACGTGGAGAGCGTGACGCGACGCTGCGCAGCCTGTGCGCTGCACGCGCCGCGCCCGCGCCGCCAGCCGTTGCTACAGCACACCGTGCCAGCCTTGCCGTGGCACAAGCTCGCCTCCGATATATTTGAATACCGGAGAAGGAGATATATAGTACTCGTGGATTATTTTTCTAATTACGTTGAGGTCGGGGAATTAACCGGCATGAGTAGTAAGAAAGTTATTGAGTTCATGAAAGAACAGTTTGCACGACATGGGATACCAGCTGAGTTAGTGACGGACAACGGCCCCGCGTATAGTTCGGTGGAATTCAAAAATTTTTTGCGAGAATGGGAAGTTAGTCACATTACGTCATCGCCACATTATCCTCAGTCTAATGGAAAAAGCGAAAGAACAGTTCAAACGGTAAAAAAGTTACTTAAAAAATGTATTGATTCTGGTGAGGACTTTAATATGAGCTTGTTAAACTTTAGGTCTACGCCCAGAAGTGGGTTCGACTCCCCGGCGCAAATGTTGATGGGAAGAAGATTAAAAACTAAATTACCAATTACTAAAGAACTATTGTGTGAACCGGTCGATAACACTAGCAACTATAAAAGTTTCATGGCGAAAAGGGTTAAGGATAAAAATCAATATGATAGGTCCGCGAAACCTTTAGAACATATTTCAGTCGGTGACAAGGCGACGTTAGTGTGCAACGGGCAAACAAAACCGGTTTCTGTCGTAGCACGCGCTCCAGAACCGCGGTCGTTTATAGTACAAGATAATAATGGTAAAAGGTATAGGCGTACGCGCGCTCATCTGGTGGTGCGCACGGGCGCGAGCACGGGCGGACGGTCGCGCCCGCGTCCACCACCGGGGCCACAGATAGGGTTTGCTAGTCCCGCGGGCGTAACCATTCGACGTCGACGTAGAAACACTACCAATCCTGAAAACATTACTTGTTCACGGAGGGAATCTGAGACAAGTTTGCCTAGTTCTAACTTAGACAGTTCATATGCAAACAATAGTGATCATGAGTCATCTCCATCACCTCCAAAGGTTACTATAGAAAGGTCTAAGGAGCGAACTGCACGAATGCTGACAAGTTTATTCTTTGGTTCGTCTAAAGAGTAATAAATACCATCAGTTATAAAATGAACTAATTTTCTTAGTATATTGTTTACAAATATTCTATACTCTTCTATACTGTTTTATATAAATATATTCTGTATTTTCTATTTGTGTGAATAGCATATTTAAGTTATATTAATAGCATATATAAGCATACATAAAAGTTATAAGATTTTCAATAATATTTTTAGATTTAAGAACTTAAATGTTATTGTTATAAAGTAGGTAAAGAATTTCAGTGTGTCTCTGGTGATTTTATTTTTCTTTTAGAAGGGGAAAGATGTAGTATATTGCGAATAAGTGGGTAAAGTTAAAATAAATCAGTGTTAAACCAACTTGCGTGTGTTTCACTACATGGTGACAGCGGTGGGACGTTTAAATAGTATTTAAGCGGTGTAGAAGTCTCGGATTGTGTTAAATAACGTATATTAGTACTTAATATAAAACTTAATAAGTGCCCACTATGGAACACGCGCGTCCTCCCGCGGAATTATCACTTGAAGGCGGTCCGGCCGCGCGCGCTGAGTCATGGCGTCGATGGCGTAAGCTGTTCGAAGTGTTTTTAAAAGCGTCGGGAGTGAGCAAGGAGCCTAAAGAAGTTCAGGCTAGTTTGTTGGTTAACCTCATAGGAGCAGCGGGATATGAGGTATATTCCACTTTCACGTTCGAGGAGAACGAAAGCGAAGATGACATCAAGTGCATTCTGACAAAGTTTGAAACCTATTTCGATGCTAAGTCAAATATTACAGTGAGGCGTTTCAAATTCTTCAGTCGCAATCAAGACGATCTAGAAAACATCGATCAATATGTAACCGCTTTGAGGCTATTGAGCCAACAGTGTGAGTTTGGTGATTTACATGAGAGTCTGTTACGCGATAAAATCGTTTGTGGTATTGTCAATAACACGGTCAGGGACCGCTTACTGCGAACGGACGAGTTGACTTTATCGAAAGCAATACAAATATGTCAAGCGGCAGAGATCACTAAGGAAGAGAATTTATGTATCGACGGTGGATCCGAAGAGGTGCAAGTAAACACGATGACGAGGCGCAGCGGCGACGACGGTGAGCGCGCGGCCCCAGCGGAGGCGCCGGGCAGGCGCAGGTGGCGCGGCGGGCGCGCCGCCACGCGGGCGACGCCGTCCGCTTTGCCTGCTCGCTGTGCTCGCTGTGGCCGGGCGCGCTGCTCGCCCGAGGACAGGTGTCCGGCGCGGGATGCGTTGTGTTTTGTTTGCGATAAAAGAGGGCATTTTGCGCGAGTGTGTAAACGTAAGGAAACGTTGCGAAAAGTGTTAAATTTGAGTGTAGATTCGACAGGAACTGACAGTGAAGAAATGTTTTATATTGACACTATTGCGGAGGACACACGGTCGGGTGAGTCGTTAAAAGAATGGGTCGAAACTGTAACTTGTAATGGTAAACAAATTGTTGTTAAAATAGATACGGGTTCTATGATCAATGTAATTTCTAAATATGAATTTTTGAATTTGGGGTTTTCTGTTCAACAACTGAAACCATTCACAAAACGGGTTCTTTCTTTTACGGGCAACCAGTTACCGATTATTGGTGTATATAAACTAGCTATTATGTATAACGGTAGGATTTACAAATTGTCGTTTGTTATAGCAAATTTAAAAT
>DVQD01000009.1:0-11356 GCA_018239605.1 Pyrrhopyge kelita
AAGTAGTTCACCATCAGTTGTGGTCCTCCGTGCAAGGTCTTCTCATGAGCATCTGCTATCAAAAGTTGTGTTAAAGGAGATTTCCGAGGTATCAACAGTGGATGCTTCATATTACCACATATTTCAGCCAACTGTAATCGGCCTCCAACTCGCAAAAGTCCCGCATTATCCAAAAATGGATTTAAAGTGGTAAGTTTACTCCCTTTCTTAACCCTTCCCATTTTTGCCAAATCATACAAATCTTCCGCAAAATGCTTAACTTGACATTGCCGTATGCATACATTCATTGCTTCCAATATTTCCTTCGAAGAAATCCATTTTGTATATTTAATTTTGTTTACCTTTCTAAAACTTAAAAATCTTCTACACCATGCAACTACTTTAACCAATTTGCTTAGAGATGAGAATCTATCCCACAGATCAAAATTATCCTCAACAGCGATATGACATACCTCCTTTTTCCTTTCTTCTAAATTAGTATCTAATACCCTACTAGAGCTCAATTTTATTTTTTCTTCCCGCAACCAGGATGGACCTCTAGTCCACATCTCATCCCTTGGATATTGCAATGGTCCCGCCCCCCTCGAAGCACAATCCGCAGGATTATCCCTTGACTGGACATGACGCCATTGATCACTGTCCAATACGTTTAGTATTTCCGAAACCCGATTGGCGATAAAGGTTTTCCATCTGCTTGGGTGACTGCTAAGCCACGCAAGTACTACCGAGGAGTCTGTCCAGGCATGAAGATTTGACTTCGGGATCTCTAAGGTAAGTGACACTTCATGTAATAGCTTAGCTAGCAAAACAGCTCCACAAAGCTCAAGCCTTGGAATAGATATTTGCTTGACAGGCGCTACCTTTGTCCTTGCTGTCACCAGATTAACGTGTATTCCTCCAGACACATCAATCACCCTTATAAATACTACTGCAGCATATGCATCATTTGAGGCATCGCAGTAACCATGCAGTTCAACGACCCTATCTTCCTGAGTTGTGTTTGTCCATCTGGGAATACGAAAGCCGGTAAGTAGCTCCAGATCCTTTCTATATGAAACCCATTCATCCAACAGCTGTGGTGGGAGCTCGTCATCCCATCCAATTCCTGAAAGCCACAGTTTTTGTATAAATATTTTTGCAATAACAATGGTTGGAGCTATCCACCCAAGAGGGTCGAAGAGACGTGCTATATCTGATATTACCCTGCGTTTTGTTACAGGATAGGTCAGCGGCGGCAAGTGAACAGAATATTCGAAGACATCGGATTGGCGGTTCCAGGTAAGTCCTAATATTTTCATTACTTTATCTATTTTTATTTCCAGGTTTCCTTCCCCTTCTTCCTTGCCTTTCCTAATTTCTTCTAGCAGCTCTTCCTTGTTACTGCTCCATTTCTGCAGCTGAAACCCACCCTTTCCTAGCAATTCGTTCATCTCTTCATAAATTCTCTTTCCCTCTTCGACAGTTTCGCATCCCGTCATAAGGTCGTCCATATAGAAATCCTCTAAGACTCTTCCAGATGCCGATGGATAACCCTTTCCTTCATCGTGAGCTAGTTGCTGCAATGTACGTACAGCAAGGTAAGGAGCCGAAGACGTACCAAACGTTACAGTAAGTAACCTAAAATCCTGCAATTCAGCTTGTGGGTTATCAGGATCACGCCAGACAATACGTTGGAAGTCTGAATCCTCCTTAAATACTCGTACTTGACGGTACATTTTAATGATATCCGATATTAAACATACAGGATGCCGACGCCACCGTAAAATAAGTGTTCTCAAATCCGGTTGGATTGTCGGCCCGACCATAAGATTATTGTTTAATGAAACGCCATTTGTTCCAGAGCAGGAGGCATCGAAAACTACGCGAACCTTGCTTGTTGTCTTATCCTCCCTGACAATGGCATGATGTGGCAGGTACACTGCGTCCGGTTTACCTCGCTCAGCTTCGGGTACAAGCTCCATGTGATCCAGATCCAGATATTCTTGTATCACCTTACCATATTCCACCTTCAACCTAGGATTTTTTAATAATTTACCTTCCAAATAGTTAAAACGTTTAATAGATATATCCCGCGAGTTGCCATACTTGCAAGCTGGATCTTGGTCCAGAAACGGAAGTTTGACAATATACCTACCTGAAGGCTCTCGCTTAGTAGTAGCGGTGTACAATTCCTCGCATCGCGACTCTTCCGGAGTGAGATGCCTTTCAGGTGTTTCGGACTCCAACTCCCAAAATCTACGAAGTAAATCGTTCTCATCGAACTGAGTATGCATGCTAACGACGTTAACTTGATTTAAGTTATCCCGACATTTCGCGTATTTAAATATTTTACCAGACAGGATCCAACCTAATTTCGTTTTTTGGGCTACTGGAAACCCAGGTGGACCTTTAATAATTCCATTCTCCAGTATCTGGCCATAAACTTCAGCACCCAACAACAGATCTATTTTATTGGGTACGTTGAATGTGGGATCCGCTAAGTCGTTTTCCGATAAATCGTAGAAAGACTGGACTACACCTTGCCTCTCTGGGAGGAACGTAGTTATTTTATTTAATACATGAGCCTTGACTTTAACTACATATTCTGGATAATGGAGTGATTGTATTTTAAAATAAACCACAGACTTGGCCTTCAAAGTGCCAGTCTGATCACTCCCCAAACCCGAGATAAATCCTTTACTCGCAAACCTCTTAAGTCCGAGTAATTGAATCGCAGCTTCGGTAATAAATGAGGCTTGTGAACCTTGGTCTAGCAACGACCGAAGTGTCATGATCGCACCTGAGCTTGCCTCCACCTTAACTAAAGCCGTAGCCAATAATACTTGACTAGGAACATTCGAAAAACAGTTAACAATTGCTTCTCCTTGTGATACAACATTCCCGCCTGATGCCGAAAATTCCTCATTATTTCTAACCGTATCCGTGGACTGTAATACATTCTGGGGATGTAGTAATGTGTGATGGTGACCCTTATTACAAATTTTGCAACGAGCAGGAAATCGACAAAATGAAGCCAAGTGCTTCATACCTAAACACTTAAAACATAAATGTTTGGCTTGGACAAAGTTACGTCGCGCGTTTACATCCATTTTTATAAATTTGTTACAATTTAATATTTTATGATCACCGTTACAATAAGCACATTGAATTTTCGATACGTGAAGTGATTTTACATTACGACTAATAGTGGGTTTTGACGGCTTTTTGTCTAAAAATTCTAACGACCGAAACCTGGTTTCTAAGAATTCCTTAATTTGTTTATAGGTTGGCAATTCACCAAAAAATTCGCTTACCTTTACCTCCCACAGCCTTCTGGACTCACCATCTAATTTTGTGCAAATTAAATAAATTATAATGATATCCCAGGAGCGGACATCTACCCCCATGTTTTCCAAAGCTGCAAGACACTCATTTGTGGTGTCAAGTAAATACTTGATGCCCCCGGCCGATTCCAAAATTAAAGGTTTTTGGTCAAATAACCGCTTTAATACGTCATTTGCCAAGAACCTCTTGTTGTTGTATCGTTCCTCTAAGTGAGTCCAGCAGACTAAGTAATTATTCTCGGTTATTGCGATATGACGTAATAACTGCTCCGCCTCCCCAGCTAAATGAGTTTTTAAATAAAAGAGTTTTTGTACATTGTCTAAATTATTGTTATTGTGGACTAACGACACAAATAGATCACGAAATGTGATCCATTCTGAGTAATTACCGCTAAAATTTGGTATAGATATTTTAGGTAGATTAAAATTATTACAATGATCGTTATTGTCTATAACACTTTGGCCGATAGACTGTTGTAACTGTGGTTGTAGCCTTGCCAGTGCCGTTTTTAACTCGCACCGATATTCAATGTACAACTCTTCTAAGGATTCATATTTATCGGAGGACACGTACTCCTTTATTCCCTCATCATCACTAACAATGATTTTGGAGTGCGTATCATTAAATCGCTTCCACTGACCTTCTAATATCTCTAGCCGTGTTTCGACATAGGCTAAAGAGATTCTTTCCTTAGGAGTTTTCTTATAATTAATCCTAGCCTTTGTTATTGTTTTAATAATATCCCTTTGAATACCAAGAAGTTCCATGACAATTTATGACAAAACCAAACAAATGATTGAAACCGTATATAGTTACACAATAAAAGTAAGTAAAGTAAATACGCCCACAATAAAGTGAAAAGTTCAATGTTGAAGAAAGTCCTAAGTTATTATAGAAAATAAATCAATACAATCCTCTTACTTAGATTCGCCGATGCAACAAGTTAATTACAAATAATTTAAACCACAAAAAAAATATAACAAAATTTCTAAGTTAATTTTTCTTCAAAATATTCTAAGTGTTCGTAAGGTTAACAATCTATATGAAATCGGACATAGGTTCCCCGTCGGTTCATTTTTAGAAGAATTATTCTAAGTCCTAATTTTTCTTCAAAATATTCTAAGTCCAATTCAAATCACGAAAATTTTACAAGTCCAGATCAAAATCTTTAAAATTTTACAAGTCCAAGTATTACGTTAACCACTGACACTTAACTTTGCTTCCAAATATTATAATCGAAATGTACTTACAGTTTTTCTTCACTCACTTATAACCACTTCACTGTATTCTTTAGGATAGACTGCCAAATTCCTCCTTGTATGTCCACCCTGCTCCTCCAGGCTGTGCTCCTCCTCCACGCTAGGGATGTCCACCAGACCCCAGCAACCTCCTTTGTTCTCCTTCACTGCTCCTTGTCACCACAAGGACAGCTCCATGTGCACCATCAGTGACGATCTGCCACTGTGTCGGCCGCACAGCCCAAATCAATCGGCCTTGTCCCGGCAATACACCAAGCATCCGGCTCGAAGGACCAAAATGATTAGGGTCCAAAAACAAACAAGGTGTCAACTTCTTACTGTTTAATTCCACTCACACACTGATATAATAAACCACGAGTAAGGAGTCGACTATATCTACACATGCAAACTAGTCCGTCTTATAGATGCTACGGCGTAAAGTCGTTAGCGTGATTCAGGCGGCCCTACTAACGCCATCTATTATCGACCGCCGACACCAAGGTTCCAAAGACGAATTAGTTTACCTTTAAACATCCCGCCCACCATGGACAGAATGTCCATACATATTTACCTATGTATACAAAACAATACAAGATAGTATACAAACCAATAAATGATAGCCTATTACATTATAATGCAATACAAACAATGCAAGATATTATACACCCAATAAATTATAGCCTATTCCAATATAATGCAATACAAACAATGCAAGATATTATACTCACAATAAATTATAGACTATTCCGCTATCCTATCCAATACAAATTGATCGTGAAAGATCGTAATTTATCTTCCAGTTCCACAAAAATACATAGAAGAATACATAGAAACACACTATAGAAAAATTACAAAGTAAAAATAAACAATAGACATTTACTATTGACTTACTGGCAAAATTATTAATTTAGACGTGGGTCGTTTAATAATGGTATTACCTTTACATTTTAAACTTACAACCCGCGTAACCTTGTCCAAACCGGTATGTTTATGTAGGATAATTCCATAAAGCCATCTGGCTGGTGGAAGATCGTCTTCCTTTACCAGAACCACGTCCCCTATGTTGGGCTCCGGATTAATATGTGCCCATTTGTAACGATGATGAAAATGCGTAAGGTATTCCGCGGACCATCGTCGCCAGAAATGTTGTAACATTCTCTGAGACAATTGCCACCGTCGAAGACTACTTATGTTCGACTGTTCATAGTTGCAGTCAGGAACAAGAACAAGTGGCTCCCCAACTAAGAAATGTCCTGGCGTCAAGGGCATTGGCTCATCTGGATTATCACAAACCTGGGAGATTGGTCTCGAATTGAGGCAAGCCTCAATTTGAGCCAGCACTGTCGTAATCTCCTCATATGTCAACGTTGTGTTGCCCACTATTCTCCTCAAATGATGTTTAGTTGACTTTATACCCGCCTCCCAAAGTCCTCCGAAATTCGGAGCACGAGGAGGTATAAAGTGCCAGCTTGTGCCGCTCAACGCTAAAGCGTCAGCAACTTCTGCTGCTATGCCAGACCTTTCCTCCTGGAACAAAGATTTAAGTTCCCTTGCAGCCCCCACGAAGTTAGTACCATTATCGCTCCAAAGTTCTGCACAATGTCCTCTTCTGGCCACGAAGCGTTTAAAGGCCGCTAGGTAACCCTGAGCCGTCAAATCTGTTACCGCTTCTAAGTGGACGGCTCTGGTGGCCATGCAAATGAAGAGGCATATGTAGCCCTTGTAGGAGCGATAACCTCTCCCTTTGGAAGTACGGATACTAATAGGGCCTGCATAGTCCACCCCCGTTCTAAGGAAAGGTCGACAAGCTGTCACCCTGGAAGCTGGTAGCTGACCCATCAATTGGTGAGAAGTACGCGCCGCGTGACGAATGCAGATGACACAATTACGTACGTAATACCTTGCCAAATTTTTAACGTCTACTATCCAATACTTCGTACGTAAGTAGTTCACCATCAGTTGTGGTCCTCCGTGCAAGGTCTTCTCATGAGCATCTGCTATCAAAAGTTGTGTTAAAGGTGATTTCCGAGGTATCAACAGTGGGTGCTTCATATTACCACATATTTCAGCCAACTGTAATCGCCCACCAACTCGCAAAAGTCCTGCATTATCCAAAAATGGATTTAAAGTGGTAAGTTTACTCCCTTTTTTAACCCTTCCCATTTTTGCCAAATTATACAAATCTTCCGCAAAATGCTTAACTTGACATTGCCGTATGCAAACATTCATTGCTTCCAATATTTCCTTCGAAGAAATCCATTTTGTATATTTAATTTTGTTTACCTTTCTAAAATTTAAAAATCTTCTACACCATGCAACTACTTTAACCAACTTGCGTAGAGATGAGAATCTATCCCACTGTTGAAATGGAACGCAACCAATATTAGTTCCTATATATTTTGACGTTTAGAGATGTCGTGTGTGCGCTCTCCGTTGACTTAACATTATTGTAAAAAAAACTTTTGTAAGATCATCCTTTGCTCATTAAAATTAAATCACGCTGCAAATATTCTTTATTTATTAAATTCCTTCATGGTAGCAGAGCGTGGTTGCAAATAAAGAATACCGGTGATAAAGTATAACGTGATTCCGAAGTTTTTTTCGAAGATTGACTTGAACGAAGTTGGCGCGTTTTTGAGGTTGGATTGTTTAAGAAAATTGCAACACGTTGTACGTTGTACTGTAAAGAAACAATAGAACCAACATGTCGAGCTCAAATATGTTTCATCTCGAGAAATTAAATGGCCGAGATAATTTCACCACTTGGAAATTCAGTGTTAAAACATATCTGGAGCATGAGGGTCTATGGACTTGCATAGAACCAAGCGCGGGAACTACAGTCGATGCAGCCAAGGATATACAGGCCAGATCCAAAATCATCTTGCTTATTAACACTCAAAACTACGTCCATGTTCAGGAGTGTAAGACAGCAAGAGAAGTTTGGGACAACTTACATAAAGCCTTTGATGATAATGGGCTGACAAGAAGAGTAAGCTTATTGAGAGAATTGATAAATACTTCACTTGAATCCAGTGATGGTATTGAAGATTATGTGAGCAAAATAATTAATGCATCACACAAGCTTAGGAATATAGGATTTGAGGTGAATGATGAGTGGCTAGGAACATTGATGTTGGCTGGTTTACCGGACGAGTATCGACCAATGATTATGGGTTTGGAGAATTCTGGTGCTAAGATTGGAGCAGATTTCATTAAAACAAAATTATTGCAAGAAGTTAAGATAGAAGATTCAAGTAGTGCATTTTACTCTAACCTAAAAAGTTACAGGAATGACAAGACACATAACAGTAAACCTAAGCCACTAATGAAGACCAGAAGTCCCAGGTGTTTCAACTGTAATGGATATGGACATTTTGCAAAGTTCTGCAAGAAACCAAAGAAAGCACATTCAAAGGACAACAAGGAACCAGAGAGTTTTATTGCTGCTTTCTCAGTGTTTGACAGTAAAACAAATAAGAGATGGTACATCGACTCAGGTGCTTCCATGCACATGTGTAGCAACAAGGAATGGTTATGCAATGTACGAGAGCCATCAGTAAAGACAGTTACAGTGGCGAACCGAGAGCCATTGTCTGTGGAGTGCGTTGGAGACATCAGTATTAATGTTTCACAACATAGTAAAATTCAACTAAAAAATGTTCTTCATGTTCCTGGTTTGGCAGCAAACTTGATATCGGTCAGCACTGTCACACAAGCTGGATACAAGGTGACCTTCAATGCAAATGGTTGTAATATTGAAAATAAAAAAGGGGAAACACTGTGTTCTGCAACTTTATTGAATAAACTATACATTCTAAATACTCACTCAGAAATAAGTGAAACTGCTCATTGGGCTGCCAACAAGGTAAATGAAAACAGTATTCATTTATGGCATCTTCGGATGGCACATTTAAATTTTTCAGCACTTAAGAAATTACCAGGATGTACGGAGGGAGTGAAAATTACAAAAGAGCTGGACGAGAATTTCCAGTGTTGCTCTTGTTTTGAAGGGAAACAAACAAGGTTGACATTTAAGCACAAAGGTTCCAGAGCGTCCAAGCCTTTGGAAATTATACATTCAGACCTATGTGGTCCTATGGAGAACACATCCTATGGAGGTATGAAATATTTTATATCATTTATAGATGACTTCTCTAGAATGGTTTTTATTTATTTCATGAAAGACAAACTAAATGTCTTGGAAATCTTTAAAGATTTTAAAAGTAAAGTAGAAAACCAATTGAATGATAAGATCAAAGCCATCAGAACTGATAATGGTAAAGAGTACTGTAATTCCAATTTTGAAAATTATTTGATAAATTGTGGCATCGTCCATCAGACATCCACTCCGTACACCCCACAGCAAAATGGGCTCGCTGAACGTATGAATAGGACCTTAGTAGAAAAGGCGAGATGTATGATGTTTTATGCAAAGGCAAGTAAACCAATATGGGCAGAAGCTATAGCCACCGCTGCATATTTAGTCAATCGATCACCTAGTAGAGTTTTGGAAGACACTACACCATATAAATTATGGTCAGGAAAAGAACCAAATCTGGGTCATTTGAGAATATTTGGTTCTAAGGTGATGGTCCATGTACCAAAACAGAAACGATTAAAATGGGACAAAAAGGCTATGCAGATGATATTCGTGGGCTATTGTGATAGTACTAAAGGTTACCGCATCATGAATCCAATAACTCATCAGGTCATTAAGAGTAGGGATGTTATTTTCTTTGAAAATATTAATGAACTTAAGGAATGTACTGTTACAGCAAACCCTACAACTGATTATGAGTCAGCAAAGTTGGAAAGTCTCACCCATAATCCTCAGGTGAGCCAATCAGTGAGTGAAGATGAAAGCTCTGTAGAGTATGAAACTGATACCGATGATCATGATGATAGCTACCATCCTCCACGTATGTTGCCAGAACAACAGTATAGCAACATCACCCTCAGACCACGCAATAAAAATATTCAACAAGATAAGGGATTAATGTGCTTATATATGAATGTGTCAGATCCACAAAATGTGGAGGAAGCTTTATCCTCAACAGATGCTGAGGAATGGGAAAAGGCAATGGATGAAGAATACAATTCGTTAATGGAAAATGAAACATGGAAACTTGTAGACCTGCCAGCAGGAAAAAGGGCTTTGCCATGCAAATGGGTTTTTAAGACCAAAACCGATCAACAAGGAAATACCATCCGACACAAGGCTAGACTTGTTATCAAAGGTTATGCACAAAAGAGTGGCATAGACTACCAGGAAGTTTACTCTCCTGTTGTAAGGTATACTTCTATACGGTATTTGTTTGCACTGGCGGCCCAGCGTGGCTTACAGGTCCACCAAATGGATGCTGTATCTGCTTTTCTTCAAGGAAAAATAGACACTGACATATATATGTTACAGCCAGAGAGATATGCCAAAGGTGAGCAAGTATGTTGTTTGCTTAAGTCTATATATGGACTCAAACAGGCGAGCAGACTGTGGAATACTAAGCTTAGCAAAGTATTGGAAGAGATGGGAATCAAGAAATCTAAAACTGATCCTTGTGTTTATTATGATGACCAAAGAAGAATACTTATTGCTGTTTGGGTCGATGATCTGATTATATTTAGTTCATTGCCAATGTTAACTGCAGAGTTGAAAAGCAATTTATGTAAGAACTTAAATATGAAGGATTTGGGCGAAGCGCAGCAGTGTATTGGCTTAAACATAACTAGAAGTAAAGATACATTTATGTTAGATCAGGAGAAATACATAACAGAAATATTGACAAGATTTAACATGGCAGACTGCAAAGCTGTTAAAACACCTATAGAAGTTGGACTGAAGTTTGATGGCAATGTTAAAGAGCCTTATGATTGCCCATATCAGCATGTAATTGGATGTTTACTCTATGTGGCCCAGGCTACAAGGCCAGACATTGCATATGCAGTAAATACTTTGAGTAGATTCAATAAGGAACCAAAATCTGAGCACTGGGCAGCAGTAAAACGGGTCCTAAGATATTTACAAGGCACTAAACATTATAAACTGACTTATACCAAGCACGGCCAGAGTGAAATCACGGGCTTCTGTGATGCAGACTGGGCAAGCGACACTCAAGATAGAAAATCGTGCACGGGATATATTTTTATGTTACAGGGAGGTGCCGTGTCTTGGTGTTCACGAAAACAACAGACAGTAGCCCTGTCTACAGCGGAAGCTGAATATATGAGTATGTCTTCAGCGGCTCAGGAGGCTCTATGGCTGCAGCAGCTGCAGGGAGAGCTTGAAGCGCAGTGTAACCAGACTCTAGTTATTTATAGTGATAATCAAAGTGCAATAAAACTTACTACAAATGATTGTTATCTACCCAGATCTAAACACATTGATATTAGATATCATTTTCTCAAAGAACATGTTAGTGATTTAAAATTAAAGTTTTGTTATGTAAAGGGTACAAAAAATATTTCAGATATTTTGACCAAAGGAACAACTGTGGATAAGCATTGTTATTGTGTGTCAAATATGGGATTGCGTTCTGAGGTGGGTGTTGAAATGGAACGCAACCAATATTAGTTCCTATATATTTTGACGTTTAGAGATGTCGTGTATGCGCTCTCCGTTGACTTAACATTATTGTAAAAAAAAAACTTTTGTAAGATCATCCTTTTGCTCATTAAAATTAAATCACGCTGCAAATATTCTTTATTTATTAAATTCCTTCACATATATAGGGTTATTGGAAGAACGGCCTCTAGGGAGGAAGATCTTCCTCTGACAAAGGGCGGCAAGAAGCTAGACG
>DVQD01000010.1:0-11190 GCA_018239605.1 Pyrrhopyge kelita
TAACCCGTCCCACCGGCGGTGCGCTGAGCGGCGGTGAGGGCGGTTCGCCCGTCACCTGCCGCCCTAAGGGGGGCCTCACAGCCCGGGGCCTGTGGGTGATGGATCGGGGGATCCGTCGCCCAAGCAGCAGCTCGTGAGTTGGCGGCGACCGAAGTGACGAAGTGACCGACTGACTAAAAAAAAGGACAAGGCATGATGGCGCTTTTGGGAGAGGCCTATGTCCAGCAGTGATCTAATAGACTGATGATGATGATGATGATGATGCTGAATAGCTGTGCTGGTAGCAACGCGCCGCACGAACCTGGCAGGTGTCCCGCGAGCGCAGCCGGTCGCCGTAGCACACCTGAGTGCGTGGGTCGAAGCCGCGGGGCGAGTGGCGGCTGATGGTTTCGCGGCGGCAGTGCTCGGCGCTGAACAGCGTCACCTGCGCCTGCCGACAGAGCACACCGCGCTGTACTACAGTTTACTGGTCAACAAAATGTACAAAAAGCACGTCAGCTTTGTAAGGATACATACATCCGGCACTCGCTGCTCTCTAAATATTCCCATAAGGGGCCTGGTGTAAAGGTATAATAATAATAAGCTAAGCGAGATTTCCATTTTTTCGCAGCAGCGGGTTGTATGCGACTTTATGTAGATACCACTGAAAATTCTCTTTGAGATCGGCCTTGGAAGTATTGGTTAGCAGGAGATGTGAACACATACGACGTTTGGCTATTAAATAAGGAGACTGCTCATGAAAAAGTTTTATTTTAAAAATTATTCGGCAATCGAATGCTCCCCTTCAATGTACTCCCCTCCCCGCGCCACACACCGTTCCACTCGTTTTTTCCACTGGTCAAAGCAATGTTGCAAATCTTCTTCTGTAAAAGCATTTAAAAGTTCCGCCGATTTTCGTTTCACCTCTTCCATCGACTCGAACTGGGTTCCTTTTAAGGCAGACTTGATCTTCGGAAACAAGAAAAAGGCACAGGGTGTTAAATCAGGCGAGTAGGGGGGGTGTTCAAGCACTGAAGTGTCTTTAGCAGATAAATAACGCTTCACAGACAGCGCGTTACGGGCAGGTGCGTTGTCTTGGTGCAACATCGCACTGCGCACAAACTTTCTTCATGTTCAGTTGGTCAAGAAAAATGTTTCTGGACGTTACTTTATTGGCGTTTACAATCTCAGCAATCATCCGAATGTTCATACGACGATTTCCGGGAATAATTTCATTGATTTTGGTCACTGTTAGCGGAGTTGAAACGGACACAGGCTGACCTGGACGTTGGTCATGATTCCCTCCACTTACTAGCATCACTTCTACTCATAACATCTCTAAATGTAATTAGCTCGAACTCACTATAGTCGGACTGCATATTATTGCACGTGTAGAATGATGTTTGTTTATGATCACGCTTGCTTTCCTTTCTGAGCGGACCATTTCCTTCTAATAGGTGTTCTTCTTCACTACATGGCATGTAGTCGCTGCCACTTTCAGAGTTATCTTCTAGGGTACTGCTTGTATGGGTTGTCTCTTCGGGTTCAGGGGTAACTACCTCATCAAAATCTGTTTTAGGATTTTCTCTTGTACTGTCTCCTGTTCAAGTTTCAATGACACTATATTTTGACTTTCACCTCCCTTCATTTGGGGTTTCTCTTTCTCCTCTTCCTGTAAGAAAATAATGTCCCTTTTTGTCTCCACAATGTTCCTCTGAGCATAGTATATACGGTATTCTTTCACATTCTCATCATACCCGACCATCAAGCTCTTCTCTCCTTTCTTATCCCACTTCCTCCTTCTTTCCTTTAGACTTTTGAACCAAATGCTCTCAACTCATGGATATCATATGTTTTCCCAGTCTCTAGCTCAAATGGAGATCTTCCATCTTCATGACTCTTCCCTGTTCTATTCAACACAAACACCACTGTGTTTATAGCTTCAGCCCATAGTTTCTTTGGTAAATTCTTTTCATGAATCATAGTCCTCACCGCTTCCATCAATGTTCTATTTACTCTTTCAGCTTTCCCATTCTGTTCGGGGGTGTATGCTACTGTAGTTTGGTGAGTTACTCCACGTCTTGAAAATATTTCCTTCACATCTCTGTTCACAAACTCCAGGCCATTGTCACTTCTGAATATCTTCACTGTGTTTCCAGTAATATTCTCAGCCTTATTTATGAAATTTTCAATGCAATGTTTGATCTTATCTTTTGTTTTCACAAAGTACACACTTCTGAAATTCGAATAATCATCTTTTAGCACAACAAAGTACCTCGAGCCGCCAACTGATGGTGTTTCCATGGGACCGCAGGTATCAGCATGAATTAGCTCACATGTCTTACTACTCTTGTATTCACTTCTACTGAACGGCAATCTATGTATTTTTCCGACCAAACAACTCTCACAGTCTGGGTTGGATGTTTGTTTAACCTCAACGTTGTTTTTCCGTAAGATATCTTTTACGTAAGTGTAGTTCTGATGTGCCAACCTTCTGTGCCACTCAGTTAGGTCGTTCGACACTAATTTTGCACTACTTGCGATCTCACAATTACTATTATAGCGTAAATCCATATAATACGAGTTTCTAATTCTTTTTGCTACCGCACAAATTTCGTTTGACTTGTAAAATTTGCACGAACTGTCATCTGTCATCATGATGTATCCTTTATCTGTGGCGCGATTGACCGAGAACAAGTTCGTTTTCAGTTTCGGAACATACAACACGTTGTCTATCACTGTGTCAATCCATTCGTTCCCGTTTGACACTTGAACTGCCATCTGTCCGCAACCAAGTGCATTAATCACGTCGCCATTACCGACAATCACAGGCTTTGGCGAAATATTTGTAAACGATGTAAACAATGCACGATCCCGGCACATGTGTTCACTAGCCCCAGAATCCACTAGCCACTTGGATTTTTGCAGCTTATGTGATGAATTCGACACAACAAACGCGTTACTTTTCGTTTTATTTTCAGTTTTTGATATTCTTTGCTTTCGAAAACGACACTGGGACTTGAAGTGTCCAAACTTCCCACAATAGAAACAGTTATTATTATTACTCATGTTCTCTTCACTGTTACTCTTATTACTTTTACAATTACTTTGATAATGTCCACTCTTACCACACTTGAAACATTTTATAGGCTTTTTATTTTTCACAAAGAACGCAGAAGATGAAGTTTGCTGCGCATCTTCGTTCTTTACTTTTACTCTCTCTTCTTCAATTAGCAATCTAGCCGTTAAATTATCAAGCGTTTGCTTGTCATCTGGCGCAGATTCCCATGCCGAAACGAAATGTTTATATTCGTCTGGCAACGACATTAATATTTTAGTAATAACAAACTTATCCGAGATTTCTTCGCCCATCTGTTTCAATTGATTTTGCATTTCTTGTACTTTCGACAAGAAAACGGGCATATCAGCGCCTTTTTCGAACTTATACTGGAAGAATCTCTGCTGTATTATATGCACACTAGTCTCACTTTTCTGTTCGTACACACTTTGTAATTTTCGCCACATCTCGGCAGAACTGGTACATGTAATTATGTGTAACATTGCCTCTTCCGACATCCGTGTAATCAGTAACATTTGTGCCTTGGCATCTTTAGCTTCCCATACAGGTATCTCACTGGCCACTTCGGGCTTAACTTGTTTTCCCTCTACAATATTCAGCCAGCCATTGCCCCTCAACTGCACTGTTGTTTGAAATTTCCAGATATTCCAATTTCTATCCCTTCCAACTTGACTACATTGACATTGTTGTTATTGCCCTCCATTCCGACCTTGTCCTTTCCCAACTAGGAACAAGTATTTCTCGACGATGTTCTGCAGTGCCCAAACCACGCCGCAAACTGTAGTGAGATAACCTCACATTTTCTTCTCGCCGACTTTTCTGCCGCAATTCACGCCAATTTATAACAAACAGGTATATTATGTGTGCCTGGGCCCATAACCTGATGTAGTTTGAAATAAAATAGCAGATAATTTACAAGATGTTTTCTTCTTTAATTGTACACATTATTAACTTTTTATAGACAGCAGGGGAACAAGCGAACCAACAATGTACCACCATTGACATATAATACAATACAGCCAACCTAAATATAATTATAAATGTCGCCATATTAACAACAGGTATTACCCGAGATAAGTGCACTTGCGTACTCCAAATATTTCAACCTACCTTCTGTAAGGTATTGGACATGGGCTCCATGTATCTGGTGCTACCCCAGCCCACCACCGTCATGGTGGAGTAGTCCAGAGGGAAGCCGGTGTGCACGCAGGCGGGGATCACGAACAGCCCGAAAATTATTCTGCAATTCAATTAATGCATATCGAGGGGTGAAAGGTATTTTTGGCGATATTTAGTTATATATAGGTATATTCGGAATCAGCGAATTTCACTAAAGGCATTTATTTAAGTAAGGATTAATACTGAACAGAAGAAAATAGCCTCGAAAATAACGTAATATTTTTAATGGAAATTTTTAACATAAAGTAGTTATTGTGGGTTATCGTTAAGAGATAGACATATCTCATCAGCCAGCCAGTCAGCCAGACCAGCCAGCGTTTGCAATGTAAGCGCAAAAATATGAATTTATTTACGACATCACATTAGAAACCTCTAAAATTATCAGTGCTTCTCTACTACATTATTATGCATGTATTATAGTTAGTTATTAGTTATGCATGTATTATAGAGAATAGTTGGTACTTTACCAAAGATATTAAAAGAAATATAGTGCAATATAGCGTAGAAAAATAAGGGAATAATGAATCAGCACATCGATAGATGGCGTTATTTACATCATATTGAAAATAGTTTCATAAGCTACCACTAGATGTCACTATGCACGCTACTCTGAATCACGGTGTTAAGATTTTTTATAGAATACATAGGTAGTCAGCATGGCGACCAGTAACTAGGGATGTTGAAAATCAAAAATATCGATATATTGATATTTGCAAAAATATCAATATCGATATATTGATGGAAAAAATATGTATGTCAGTTATTTGCAAAATATTAAATATCAGCGACAAAAAGGTCACCGATGAATAAAAATATATCGATATATCGAATCAAAATATATCGCCTAAAAATTTCATCAGGCCTGAATTTAGTTGGATTCTTTACTTGGATACTTTACTTTGATAAATAAAAATACATCGGTTTTGATATATCATCATGATCAATATACAACGCCTAAAAATATCGATATATCGATACTTTTTCAACAATCCTACCAGTTACTAGAACTATCCAAATAACGAACTGACTAATTTTATGGGTCGGTTTCTCGTCACACGCATCGTATAAATTCACTACCATCATTTTCCCCTAATGCGCCATAAGAAGACTTCAAATGAATGAATGAATGACTTCTTAAGTAAATGCACACTCACTCCCTGTCGGTGTGCAGCAGCGCCAGGTCGTGCTCCGCGCGCGGCGGCCGGTACAGCGGGTGCCGCTCCACGCGCGCCACGCCGTACACCTGGCGCCGCTCGTCCACCGCCTCCGTCCTGGTCAGGGTGCCCACCTTCATCGTGGACACGCTTACTCTGAAAAGAGTTGGCAGCTATAGAAACACCGCTACAAGATTTTCTTCTTCGACGAGTCGATAGTCGCAGTGTCCAGGGTGCGCCGGGCAGGGTGTGTTCACACTTATGTAATCAAACGTAGTCGCCGCTCGGGGAGGCTCCTTTCATGCACCCGCTTCAAGATGATAACAGGGTACGTGAAACACCAAATATCTCTGCGGGCAGACGACTTGGGCCTTTCAGATCAAAAATATCTGTAATACTTTTCTCGTATAAAATAATTTATCAGTTTACTCTGTAACTATTACTCTTCTTGATTATGACCGTCGAATCTTCCATCACACCTGTGTTCTGGCACAGTGCACACGACCTAGTGCCATATACCTATATATTACCCGGTGCTGCTCTTCCGTACCCTTACAGCACCCTTATATACTGTTCATTAACTTATTCTTCAATCCATTCACTCACATAAAAAAATGTATTCTACGTAGCCTGTTTCCCGGGACTTGGACTATCTGTCAAAATAAAAAAGACAATTCGACGGGGTAGGGGTGAAATTGTGAACTTCCGTCGCCGGTAATGGAAACAGGATGAGAGGAAATGAGCAGGAGATATTGTGAGAGGGAGCAAGGAGGACGAAGTAACCTCACCTGTAATGAGTGCAGTGGGCTGCGGTCAGGACGAAGCGCTCGCTGATCACGGATCCGCCGCACAAGTATTTAATCTCTCCAGATTTCTGCCGAAAGCCCACCAAAGCCTGAAAGACAAGATCCATTTAGTATAGAAAAAGGATTATTCAGGGTTAGTGATTTTTAAAAATGTGATTAACGACCCCTCTCATGGTCACAGTCGAAACAAGATCTCCACGCCCAATACTGTGAATTCACATATCCATCAGTGGGCGGAAACGGGCTGATGATCAATGAACGTCGGTGAATTTCTAACAACGGACAAGTGTGGGACACGGTTCGGCGTTGAGAACAGTGCCTAGCCACTCAACTGTCCATGGGGACTATATTCCCCAAACCATTTTTCCGGTCAACTGTCCATGGGGACTATAGTCACCAAACGACATCGCTCAGTTATAATGTAAACATTGTCTACTACTGCTGTTAGTTTTACCACAGAGTGTCGCTAGATGGTGCTTTGTTAAATATTTAATACGTGCGAGTATTCATTGTCTGTGCAACAGTGACGAAATTTAATGATAAAAAATTTTGAAGTTGGCATTGCGTCATATTTACTCGTGAGTGTGGGGTGGCTACAAAAATGTGGTAAGTTTTCTGTTTTAATGCATTACTTTGAATGTGATCTATACATTTAATTAATCGTAAAGATATTTCCTTTACGAAATATATGTTATTATGACAAATGCAAAACTTTTTCGTGGAATAATTTAGCTCGAAAAGTTCTATTGTCGCTACGCCATTATCGTTTAATGTTTACAAGTCGTTTAACAATTTGTTATATTGTCTTTTTGTGTAAAATAATAGCTAATTATAAGATAATACTTCACTATTACCAAGGTAATAGTAATTAACGACTAAAATATTGTGAGATGTGTCTAGAAAATTTTAAAATACAACTCGTCATTTACGATTTTATTACACACGATTGCAGTCCGCATTGACAGGTCTACTATGACGTAATATAAGGGTTCGGAACAAACATATCGTTTGTGCTTTCTTGAACGTTTTTATTTAAATTGTTCCACCTATAGAAATAATATATTTAATATATTTTTTATAGATACTATATTATAGAAAATAATTATTATTTTATTTATTAATTTATATAAAAATATTAAATATATTTTTTCTATAATATAGTTAATATATCTGTTGCGGTTGCGACTGGTCGATTAAAATAACGTGGACTGTATAATGGTTTTATAATGCTCTCTGCCTACCCCGTAAGGGACTTGGCGTGAGGATATGTATGTTTGTATGTATGTATAATGGTTTTTTCTTTATTCTTAATATTCTTACGTCTGTTACTACGGAGTTTCTCGAAGGGAATGAATGCGGGGTGCGCTGACGCGTCTTATATATAATCTACTTAACAACGGTTGAGTATTTTTTACAATCATCACAATTTAAGCTAAGCGACAACGCTACTGGCAACAAAAAAAAAGGATGCGCTGGTCCAAGGGTCTAATGGGACCGCAATACAAAAGATGGAGCGGGAAGCGCTTAAGACAATGTGCACAATGAAACGAACTTACATGCTAGAAAAGGACATACATATTTAAACTTTCACATCTGCCTAGCATGCAAGCTTCCTTATTCTCTAACATGCGCATTATTACACCGTACGATATTTACAAATAATATTGACTTAAGATGCATCTATTTATACGACGCAAATGCATCATATAAGCCGATTTTTACTAATGATCTATAATAGGAGTGATAATTTTTTATTGGCTTGGCCTATTATTATTGTTGCACATTTATTTTTGATCTACACGTATAATAATATTATGAATTTGATTACAGTGACCAAAATGTATTTCTGTTTAGATTATTTCTCTATAGGAGGGTATTTTATTATTGCAGGCTGGAGTTAATACATGTCAGGGCGCAGAAAGCGCTGACTAAGCGCCGCCTAAGCTCCATGTCCGCCGAAGGTCGACAGGAGTTTGTTAATCGCAAGCGACAAGTCGAACTTCTGCGTGTACTCCTCCCTGACGCACCTCCGCGAAAACGACAAGCACGGTAATTAAAATGCGTTCAATTTGTTAAACAACTATTAGTTACTATTTTCAGTTTTTTTCAATTATGATGTTTGTAATTTATATAACGAATTTGTTCGCAGAAGGCCATCCCCGGATCGTGACCCTTGTCCGCTTTTGGAGAGCGAGCATGAGTTCGAGCCCGAACCGTTTGAGATCGAGCTCGAGATCAAGCCTGAGCCCGAGCCCCAGCCCCAACCAGACCCAACCAACCCCGAGCCTGAACTTGTCTACTACGAGAATATAGGTACGCCAGAAGCGGACACAGTTCTGAATTCGCCCTATAGTTCGCCTAGCCGGCTCTCAACTGCACTAGGTTTAGAGTTGGCTTTGCTTAGACCTAAGAATCATATAATCATTCACGTAATCACGCTGATAGTTTGTTTTAATACGACTTTCTCTTTTTTTATAGATTTCATTCCCGTAGGTGAAGAGGTCGAAATGAAAAGTGGATCGACCAAAGCCTCACTTAGAACTTCTTATAGTAAGTATTAACTGCGTTCCGCTTTTTAACTCATTAAAGAATAATCTAGTAGTCGGATTATCTAATACGTATTTTATTTGTTTCAGATACTACCGATCATGACTACATTATTGACAACTGGTATCCAGACAAAGACAGTGACGATGACTTGGACGTTAACTACAACGACAACGACATGAATATACCTTTAATCCGTACCAGCCCAGCGACTGAACCTGCATGTGACACTGACTTGACCGAACTACAGACTCAAGTGTTACGGACTGAAGACGAACTAAATGACCGAGTTTTACGCGACTTACTAACTGACCAGGAATACTACAACTTTGACTGGAAGAAGGATAGAAATAAATTTACTGGACAAAGAGAGATTTTTACTGGGATTTCCGGAGTGACTTTTGACCTGACAAACAAGACTCCCGTTGACATGTTTTACAAAATGTTTGACATACAATTCATCGACCGACTTTGCA
Source organism: Pyrrhopyge kelita (assembly GCA_018239605.1). Lineage (NCBI taxonomy): Eukaryota > Metazoa > Arthropoda > Insecta > Lepidoptera > Hesperiidae > Pyrrhopyge > Pyrrhopyge kelita. Next base: position 9,221 of record DVQD01000010.1, read on the forward strand.
CTGAGACGAACCGTTATGCAGACCAAAAGGTAGCTCGCTTAACAGCGGAGAACAAGCTGCTTCCAACATCGCGTCTGCGACGATGGACTCCGACTAATCGCGACGAAATGATATCGTTTTTAGCAGTGTTGATTTTGCAGGGGCTGTACCCTCTACCAGAGGAAGAGAAATACTTCTCTTTCAACGGTTTTGGTACAATGCCATATTTTTCTCGAATCATGTCATTTAATCGATTCGCACTGCTGAAATCGTTATATCACTTCGTCGATAACAAGACTTTGATTGACGACGATAAACTGGGAAAAATACAACCAGTATTGGATTACCTGAATGTGAAATTCTCAACATTATATATGCCAACCCAAGAGATTGCCATTGATGAGTCTCTCTTAAAGTGCCATGGGCGATTGAGCTTTGCTCAAAAAATTGCCAGCAAAGCTGCCCAAGTTGGTGTAAAAACTTACGAACTTTGCGAGTCTCATAGTGGTATCTCTGGAAGTTTTTTGTATATGTTGGGAAAAATTCTCAAGGTACACTGACCGATGACCGACCTACTGCTGACGATGAAACTACTGACGGACCCGATCACGAAACGACTGACAGACCCGATGTTACACAAGTTGACACTACTGATCGACCAGATGCTGCTTTAGCACGACCCACCAACGCTACCGCTAAAATTGTTTTTGATTTAGCGGAGCCACTATTTAATCGTGGACACACAATAATAATGGATAATTTCTACAACAGTCCATTATTATTGCGTTGTCTGAAACGACATAAGACTGACTGTTATGGAACATTACGTTTAAATCGTGAATTCGTGCCTGACTCGCTCAAAACTATAACTAAGACTGATTTACGACGGGGTGAGGTAATAACGAGCTACAGTAAGGACTTGTCAGTGATGGTTTGGCGAGATGCTAACTTGGTTTGCATGATCTCTACATACCACTACTTACAAGTCGGAACTCAAAACAAACACAACCGAATAACTTATAAACCAAAAATAGTACTTGACTATAATAAGGCCATGGGGGGAGTGGATAGAAAAGATCAGTTTCTGTCTGCTCAACCCATGGAAAGAATTAAAAATAACGTATGGTATAAGAAGCTCTTCTGCAGATTACTCAACTCTGCTGTATTTAATGCTTTTGTGATATTTACATCGCAGGGCGTCAAAATGTCACACAGAGAGTTCCGCATTCGTTTGGCAGAAGACCTTCTTAAAATACACAGACGCATCGACTTAACGACTGAACCTCGACTTTTTATGAACAAATCTGAACCTGTACAGTTGACTATACGTCCAAGCGACCGACCAAAAGTTGATACCGACCACTTCCCCACACGATCTAATATGAAAAAAGCGCGTTGCTGGATGTGCACGCGCCGAAATAGAGATACCAGGACTATATGGAAATGTATTCAATGCAATATCAGTTTGTGTATTGAACATTGTTTTAGAGAATATCACAAATAACCGTGACCGACTGACTGACATACCGTGTGGCTGACTGTCTGGAACTTTTTATTTTATTTTTTGACATTTATTTCAATTTTTTTTTTATGTTATTGACAAATTTTAAAATTATTGACAATTTCAAATTGGTTGATGGTTATTAATCTATTAATTGTAAAACCTTTCTATTAATGATTGTTATTTTCAGTTTTTTTTTTAATTGTATTATTATTATTATATTTTGTTTTAATATTGGAGACATGTTACCTTATGTTAAATCGAATTTGTTTTATAACGAAATAATTTATCATTGTCTAATTTAAATTTATTACTATTTCAATCAGATCTAAAATAATATAACTTTCCTATTAATACGGTAAATGCGTTGTGTGATAATGTTCGGTTATGTATTTGCTATTCATAACAGTATCATCTTTGTGGAAAAAATGTATCGTTGTATAATGTCCTTCTAATTTGTTCATGACGTTTGCACCTGTAATTGAGGTGA
>DVQD01000011.1:0-11059 GCA_018239605.1 Pyrrhopyge kelita
TGGTGAAACGTGGGAGTGTAGTATTACACTCCTCTGCCTACCCCTTCGGGGATTACAGGCGTGAAGTTACTTTTTTTTAAAATTACAGTACAATATTTCATTCATAATGTACCAGTAACGGCCCGTTCACACATGGGAGTCCGTTTTACTGGTACGTTTTTAAGGGATACGTCATAAATTTATGCTCTGTTCACACATAGGCACCGTATAACGTTCAACGGATCCGTCATTACTGGATGCGATGTGTGAACAGAAAACATACCGCCGCTATTCTACAAGGATGGACGCTGTCGTGTTATATTGGTACTATCGTCGGAGAAGGAAGATTCGACGTTATTGGCATCATCCACTTATGGCCCAAAGATCTAGAGAGGGTGCTTACAGTTTACTTATGAGTCAGTTACGAGGTGATGAATCGAAATTTTTCAATTACTTTCGTATGTCAATGTCTACTTTTGATGAACTTCTTAAACTATTGAAAAAGGATTTAAAAAAGCAAGATACTCGTTAGAGGAAAAGTATCTGCCCAGAAGAAAAACTAGCGATATGTTTAAGGTACGTACTTTTATTTTTAAAACTCGGACAGATCTAACGTAGCATCACTGTATACAGATTGTAATGGCGATCGTGCACTATCAGTAGACTGTGGTCTGCTAAAATAGCCCTGGGATTGATAGTGACTAGCACCAGATGTTTGTGTATAGGCTGACCAGTCATAAGTTGACTGGTCAACTCTCCTATGTTTAATATTTTGTAATAGGTTTAACACCCCTGACTGGAAATCCAAAGTTTGGTCATCATCAAGCAAAGCCAAGGACGGCAAGATACCTTTGAAGAAGGATAAATTGCGATCATCCTGCTCAATTTTCTTCGGTTTTATCTGATAGTTAATGTAGGACATCATTTTGGCATCAATTTCATTAAAATTTCTTTTGGCTGGTGCTCTGCGTTTTGGCGGGGGGCTAGATTTTGTTTTGTCCCTTTGACTGTCATTGTCAAGTTGTGTCATTGTAGTCACACTGTCATCTTCGATTGTAGGTTCATTCGATGTCGTGGTGTCATCTTCGGTGTGTTCTTTAGTTTGTTTAGCAGAGACGCTTTCGTGCGTTTCACCAGCAGCAACTACTTTTTTCAAAAAAGGCATCTGATTATGGTATTTGTAGGGCTTCGTGTTTGAGACAGCGGAACCAGACGTCTTTCAATTTTTTTATCTTTTAGTGTTCTCACCCAGGCATCTCTCATCTGTCTCCACTTTTTCATAACAAGTTTTCCTAAAACAAGTAATAAAACAATTAATTTTATTTTCAGGTATGCAGCATCCGGGTGTTCATTTAAAGATCTTCATTACACCTATCGCGTTGGTGTATCGACTGTTAGCAACATTATTAAAGAAGTTTCAAGATGCATATGGAACAATTTAAGTGAAAAATTTATGCGACTTCCTACATCAGTCGATGAATGGGAACAGATAGCAAGTGGATTTAACAAAAAAGCTAATTTTCCCCACTGTCTCGGAGCTGTCGACGGAAAACGTATCCGACTTAAAAAACCACTAAATAGCGGTTCACTGTATATCAATTACAAGGATTTTTTTTCCATCATTTGCGATCGTAGACTCCGACTATCACTTTGTATACGTCAGTGTCGAATCTTATGGAAAAGAATGCGATTCATCAATATTCAAGAAGACAACATTTTAGAAAATGATGCTAGACGGCAGTCTACAAATACCAGCACCATGCCCATTAACAAGAGACTCAGAAACGCGAGTACCTTATATGGTCATTGGAGACGAAGGTTTCGGATTACACGAAAATTTACTAAGGCCGTTTGGCGGGACGCATCTGGACAAAAAATAAGCGAATATTCAACTATCGTTTGACTAGAGCTAGGAGATAAGTTGAATGCGCCTTCGGTATCTTAGCTAATAAGTGGAGAATATTCCATCGGCCTCTAGACATCGATAAAACAACAGCTGTATGGACTGTTAAGGCATGTACTATTCTACACAACTTTATAAGGGACAAGGAGGGCTCAAACAGTGATAATAACGTATCTGAAGAATTTAGTTACGAAAACCTAACCCATGAAATAAGAACACACTGCTAATTTAGTTCGAACAGAATTCGTGAACTATTTCATGTCCGAAGCTGGATCAGATCCATGGCAAGATGAAGCTATTTAGAATGTAATTAAATAATAAAACAGACACTTACCGAACTCTTGTCTTTGTCTTTGTTCTATTGCCTCAAAATCCTCCATTAAAATAATGCATATTTCGCGCCAACCTGCAATACTTGCAGTATTGTCTTTGTATTTATCCAGCGTCTTGTCCCAAAGGACTGGCCTATCTTCCACCAAACTAATTAACATTTCCTTGTCTATTAACTTTTCCCACTCTTTGGTTGACATGGTTGATCAGTGATTATAATAATTACTAGCTTTTGCCCGCGACTTCGTTCGCGTGGACTTCAGGTTCGTCCCGTCTAGTCTAGTCTAGTAATAAGTAAGAAATACGGTAACTAAGCACTGCAGAGCCCTAATCATAGGCCTATAGGTAGCTACTGCAGTATGCTCCTATAAACTACATTTAACGATCTTTTTCCTTCAGCATAAACATGCAGATTCTTCGCTTTGGAAACACGTGAGCAAGCCACATAGAGCTGACCGTGAGAAAAACATGGCGTGCCCAAATGTAGGCCTGCTACCTTCAAGGTTTGACCCTGCGATTTGTTGATCGTCATTGAAAATGCGACTTTTAATGGGAACTGCAGGCGTTTAAAATTGAATGGCAAGTTGTTGGGTATGATTGGGATGCGCGGTATAAGAACATTGTCTCCCTTGGCTTCTCCAGTTAAAATTGTAGCCTTCACTATATGCCTTCCTAATTCGGTAACTCGCAACCGAGTACCGTTGCATAATCTTGGCGCATCCAGGTTACGCATTAACAAAACGGGTACACCTACCTTTAATTCCAACTTGTGTGATGGCACCCCGGACAACTCTAAAGAGTTTAGGAACTCTACGGGATAACTTGTAGTGTCATCGGATGACATAACTGTGTCAATGGAATTATACACTGATGTTTCGCTGTTTATTTCGGCCAAGATTTTTTTATTTATTTTCGCAACAGTCTCATTTTTTGGTGCCAATATGGTTCTTTCACACAACCAATTTTCGTCAAGAATATTTTGTTGCAGATTCGGAAAAACTTGTTCAATAAGTTCGTTTTCTGTCTCCACAGCATGACAAAATTGCTGTGTGAAAAGAACCATACCTTCTTGGTCGGTGTTTAGGTGGCCTTCACCAATTTCTAGCAGTTTTTGAGCATATGCTCCTGATTCGACATCGCTGAATAACTGGACTCGCATGTTAGTGGTAAGATAAAGCTTTTCAACTTTAGACCACAGATATGAGGCTTTTAGACATGCGTTAATTTCATCTGCTGCAGTGCCTCTCTCGATAACAGGTAAAGTCTGTCTAAAATCCCCTGCCAATAACACTACCACACCACCCATCAACTTTCGATTGCTGTGAATATCTTGTAGACAGCGATCAAGCGCCTCAATGGCGCGTTTGTGTGACATAGTGCACTCGTCCCACACGATCAGCATACATTGTTGCAAGAGGGCGCCACGGGCACTGCTCTTACTGATGTTGCACGTTGGGGTTTCTTCGCTCGCCAGATTAAGAGGTAATTTAAAAACCGAATGTGCCGTTCGTCCACCGCTCAGCAATGTTGCAGCGATCCCAGAGGAAGCCACCGCTAATGCAACTTTACGGTCCTTACGAATTTTTGCTAGAAGCAAATTAAGCAAAAATGTTTTACCTGTACCGCCCGGGGCGTCAAGAAAGAAAAGGCCGCCTTTGTCAAGCTCAACTCGTTGTAATATTTTGTTATAAATGTTTTTTTGTTCGGGTAGCAGGCGTGGTTCAGTTTCGCTGACCTGAGCGTCTAATAAAGCAATATCGTAGCTTAGCTCTTTGATCAAATCGGTCGACAACTCTCCTCGACGCTCTGGTGTAGGCATACCGAAGTCAGACAATTTCTTACCGGAAATCGTTATTATTTTGTCCTCTATATGTCTCAGTGCTTCATTGAAACATAGATCATTGTTGACTTGATCCATCCTTTCAAATCTATGCAAGATATCCTCCGATAATGCAGATTTATACTTATCCCATAGTTGAAGAGGATTGGATAAACCGCAAGTGCATATCAATATTGCAAATAGTTCTCTTATTTGCGAAGGAGAGCGACACAGCACTGCCTCTTCCATTGTGGCATCCCAGTGGTTGTCATCTTCCAACAACCCCAACTTCTCACACGCTTGTCGAAAAGTTTCAAGTTCTTGGCCGTCAACTGTTTTTAGATCCAAAAAGCTAGTGGGGCCCTGTACTACATTCAGCAGCATTCGCAAACAGTAACATTCGAAGTTACTAACATGCACTGTGTAAATGCGCCCAAGAGCATCTCCTGCCTTCACACCTGGCCAGCCGTCGACAGGTGTGCCTTGTAAACGACGTTTCCATTCTTTCGACGACACGTTCCATGTATAGTAGCGGGGTACGTCAACATAAAGTAATGTTTTTGCAAATGCGTCATTTTGGCAAAGCAGGAAAAATGCAGTTAGTGTCGTCTTAGGTGGTGCGGCCATTCTCTCTCTAAAATTGTTTTCAGTGAAGTAAATCCGCTGACCATTAGGCAGATGAACCGCAAGGTGAGTGACTGTTGGGTGTCTTTCATGCAGAGGCAGACCCAAGATCCGCCACGCTGCTTCGTTACTACTAACATATCTACCGGCTCGATACGTTTGCACCTCATCTTTCGGGTCAATATTAACATTCCCTTGCTGTCGAATGTTAAAAATAGCCTGGTCGCTGCCTTTGTTTATATATTTACAAATATATTTTATCGCCTGTACCGTATTGCAGAACTCTACATTTATGTGACAGTTATAAATTTTAGACAGAAGAGGAGAATATGGGACAATCCAGCTATTGTCAACCAATACTTCCTGTGTTCCACCTCGGGTTTTTAGAGTTATCGTACGGCCGCCATCTCCTGGTGTTCTACGCCTGTACAAAGGATAGCCTTTGTCGTTAGTTTGAGTATCTTTCAAAAGCGCCCTTGGATACTTTTTGGTGCATTTTCCTTCTTTCATGCATGGTGATGACGGATTTAGTGCACCACAGGGACCGTGAATCATATTTTTGGTTACAGTATCGTAGAGTTTTCGATCACTTTCTGGATTTGGTATCTCCGCACTTATGACTTCATCAATTTGGTTGGGGCGTAATTTTTCCGTCAACCACAGCAGTAAGTGCACGTGAGGCAGACCTCTTTTTTGCCACTCGATCGAGTACATGAAACACTTCATATCTCCAAATATTTTACCTTTTGTAAGTAGAGCAACCAATTTTTGTACTTTTATTTTAAATAACCTGGCTGTTAAGTCATGTCTGTCTGTTGCATTTTGACCTGGAATGAGCTCTTTAGTCATTTCTGGCCAAGCGGGATTACATGTCATTGTAATAAACAGATCAGGCCTCCCGTAGTTACGCACGTATGTGAACGCATCCTGCGTGTACTCATGAAGATATCTCGGGCTATTTACAAATGACGATGGGAGTATTACCAATTGACCCAAATTGTTTGGATCTAAATCCGCATCATTCCTGACCGCGTCTTGTAAATGTATATAGTTTTCTGCTCGCAGTTTTGTTTGGTTTAAAGCAATAAACCTTAAGCGCTCACTCTCCACTTTGACATACATGTCCACCAAAAACTGAAGAAAGAGAAGCCTACATCGAAGCAATAAATTAAAATTGTTGCGACGTACCATCATATGATACGCATAAAAGTCTTTGCACGACACTTTTTTGTTCGGTATAGGCTGTTTTGTAACTGGGTTTGTCTGAGGAATATCAAAACTGTACCCCTCTTGTCCTTTCCAAAAAATTATCGGGTACTCGAGAGCATCATAAAATCTATGAGTGTCCGGAACTCTAGTAAGCCGGCCATCGTGCGCCTGAATAACAATGTCCCGAGACGCAGTTTGTTCAGTACTAACTACTACGGCAGCTATTTCGTTTGTGGTCGGGGCATTGAATCGTCTTTCGTGTTCACTACGTGGTACACGATCTGGGTGTATCACGACCTTGTAATTATCGCTAGTCACTCTATCTTTAGCCATTTTAAATTCATGCACTAAAACGTTGTGATCATGTAGAACTTTTTGTATTTTTTGAACTGTGTTTCTTTCCACACCTGGTACGTACTCAGAACGCCTATCAACTTGTGCTTCCTCATCACCCATGAAATAAACTTGCAAAAATTTTGGTTGCGTATTAGCAGCAGGAAGCAAAGAGCCAATTGTGTGGTATATTTGCCCTTGGATTGTAAAAGTCGGGCAAAATCCTGTCATCGACACAATGTTATCAGCTCCAAAAGATGTCATATGGAAGCATGTATTGTATTTTCTTATGTTTTTTAAAAAACGGCGAGACTCATCTGTTTCATTTGAAAAAAGTTCTTTAAGAGGTTCAACAGGCTCGTCTATTGAAGGAAGAACTACTTTTCCTCCCGAACAACACATGCCTGCAGCTTCCTCTTTCCATTTAAGAGCACCGCAAAATCTGCATTCTTTATTCATCGCTTCTATTTTTATAAGCTTGTGGCTTTCGTAATCAAGAGTTTCATCGTACTCAAATGCAGCTTTATCGAATACTCCCCACGCGTTTCTTGTAAATATTAATCGTCGCTGTTGTGCCCTTTCAGCAACAGCGCGTCTGCGAGCTTCAGCAGCTTCAACAGTTTCAGTAGCTCTTTGGGACCCTATGTAAGTCGCTTGCTGAAGACGCCAAGCTTGAGACTGTTCGGGTGTCTCAGAAGCCCGTTGAGATGCCAGATATTCAGCGTTCTGTTGACGTCGAGCTTGAGACTGTTCGGGTGTCTCTGCAGCCCGTTGAGATGCTAGATACTCAGCATGCTGTCGACGTCTATCTTGGGACTGCTCTGGTGTCTCAGCAGCTCTTTGAGCTGCCTCACGCTCTGCTTGTTTAAGCCTTCGCAGTTCGGCTTGTGGAAACGTCTCGTTAAGTCTAGCTACTTTCATAGTTCGAGCTTTATTAGAGCTTTGGGAAAGATTAGACTTACGCTTTCGCGGCATAATTCTTAAGTACGTGTTGTTTCTATACTTCCAAAAAATACAGTACGGTAGTTATTGTTATGATTGTACTTTAATGCAATCCTTGCCTATTTAATTAACCTATCTATATAGTAATTCAATTATCAATGAAGTAATTCGTTATAATTAACCTTATTTATATAATTTGTTATAATTAACGGTAAATAACCTATCTATATAGTAATTGAATTATCAATGAAGTAATTCGTTATAATTAACCTATTTATATAATTTGTTATAATTAACTGTAAGTAACCTATCTATATAGTAATTGAATTATCAATGAAGTAATTCGTAAAAATGAAGTATCTTTTTGTACGTGTAACTCCTATTACATAAAGTAGGCGACCATACGTTTTTATCAAATCGCTAGTGCCTTGAAAATTCGCAAAACGGACACAACCGTCAACGACGTCTGCCCTCACGCGTATGCCCGCGTTCGGGTCGCGCACTCAGCGATGAGCCACTTCTTCCCCACCGCACCTACCCCGCTCCCCCCACGCCCCGTTCGCCTGGCGCCGCTGCCGGTATTTATCACCGAAACGGTATTTATCGCCGAAATTGCTATGACTCTGCATTTTAAATCTGTGATATCTTCGAAAATATTTATTTAATTTATTTATTTAATTTACATGCTGTAAAAAGCCATATTGATCTTTATTAAATGCACAATGTATTTAAGATACTTAATTGGATAAGGATTAATACTGTATTGCTTAAAATCGCTTCGTAAATAAGCCATTATTTCTCGTACAAAGTAAAGGATAAAAAATGGTTATTGTGGGTTATTCCTAAGAGATAAACATATACCATCACGGACTTTTTTGTAGACCTTTTTAAGTTGTACAATACTGTAGTAAATTGTTTTGATCTATCTTGTAGGATTCAGTCAGCGTTTGCAATGTAAGCGCAAAAAATGTGTTTTTTTTACGACCTCACATTAAAAACCTCAAAAATTGTAGCCTATGTGTTATTCTGATGTATAAGCTATAGCCTATGTGTTATTCTGATGTATAAGCTATATTGTGGTAAAGTTTCATTAAAATCCATTCAGTAGTTTTTACGTGAAAGAGTAACAAAGATCCATACATCCATACTTACAAACTTTCACGTTTATAATATTAATAAGATTACTATAACGGTGATACAAAACAGCGCGAGTTAACCTACGAATACACGTTTTATCGTGTATATTAGAATCCGAGGACAGAGTTCATTAGGGTCTGGAGCTGTCTACAGCGGTGCAATGATATAGGCTGATAATGGTGACTTTGGATGGAGATATCCATGAGATATGTAATAAAAACAGGTGAGTGTCTGTCTTTTTGCTACGGCACGTGCAATAAAACTCAAAATACCCTCCAGCAGTTACATTTTTGTGTCGTAGAAGTATCTAACGGGCGCGTTGGCCAATTAATCGTGTTGTTTGTAGCCCGTAGCCATGTGTAACTGATATGTGATGTGTGTTGTTCCGCGATTTGGAAACCAAGGAACGTTTAGTGTTTTTCTGCCTGCCGCACTCTTTAAAACGAAACAACAATATCAACTACATACACAGGTGCATCGTGGATGTCTATGCAGATGAACTTCAGATATTAATTAAGCTTCTTTCTAAGTTAGCTGCTAGCAAACCCTTCGGGAATTTTCTTCGCTTTAAGCGTAAAGGAACCTTCCTTTATAGTAATCCGATTGTATGCAAATGATATTTCCTGGTGGGCACTTCAATTTGAATATAGATTCACTATTAAATAGCAGACTGAAGCTTTCATTTCTCAGGTACAACGTCTACGCAGGAACAGGTGCTATTTAATAAAAAGTATTGAATCTGACGATCTTTTGAATTGTAACGAATTGTTTTAGACTGAGCACCTATAAGTTAATAACATCTTTTAGTAGCAAAACTATACCACACTACGCAAGATCTCATACAGAGTGACACTTTACAGAAACTTGCGTCCAATCATTAAAGCTATTAAAATTCTATTGAATATAAATTACAAACGCATTTCCGGTGAAAGGTGAAATCAAAATACGTCCCTATGCAGCAAAGTTTCTTTATCGATTTCTAGTTAGACTGGACGGTTCTAGATTCGATAATCATTTTTCATTTTCTATGGTCTATTATACTTATAATTATTTTTGAATTAAACGAGTCGTCCAGTCCTATACGGAAATCTGTTACTTCCTAAAATAAAATTATTTATTTAACTAACCCGTTAATTTAATGTCCAGAAACCGTATCAGCTGAGCCGGGGTTTGCGTTTTTATGACATTTCGACAGTTTTGAAATTACACAATGCACATTTTAGATTTGGAATTTCCAAACACAAATAAAAATTTGTGTTCGTGTTTGATTGTTAGTGAAAATTTCACCCCAAGTGTGTACTAAAACAACTTAGTGCCAATTATACATAAAAAGCAGAACGACAGTTTTAAAATAGTTTTCTTTTGTTATTTTGTTGCGAGATTAAAGAATGAAAAGTACAGATTAGTGTATCTAAAATTCAGCACATATTTGAGTAATTGTATAAGTAAAGTGTTATTGACCTACAATTACACTTTGAAATGCCTAGAAAGCGAAAATGATTGAACTTTAACATCATACGAGGGTAGATCGTCGTCCAGCTATTTTGTATTAAGCCAACAATTTGTCGATTTTGATAGGAAGCTAAGGTTTATTATTCAATCAATATCCAAACTCAGATAAGATGACGTAACGTTACACCAAGCTTTGGAGTGGAGGCAGATAACAAAATCACAACGAAGGCCAATCATACGGATTTGACTTCGAAAGTCGCTTATCGGCTCGACTTATACCAACTGATGGAAAAGTTATTGCACCTAATACGGAAAGATGTTTTTAAGCCAGGTGACAACGTGTTCTGGTTTGCGAGCAAGCTTAACATTTCTTAGAGCCGTAACAGTTAACTGTGATTCGCTCAGTGAAACACTAGTTTTTTGTGTGACTGTACATAGCGTATAGCGTTACGTAACATCACGCCTGTAATTTCCGAAAATGGTAGGCAGAGATGACTGCCTCGTTAGTCGTGTTGGTTGCAAGCGCGACTGCGATCGAGAGGTCCAGGGTTCAAATCCCGGGTCTGGTCGGCTGTCCACCTACTCCATAATGGCACCTAAACGTAAATGGTGAAACGTGGGTGTGGAGTACTTAGAACATTTCTCTGCCTACTCTTCGGGGATTACAGGCGTGATGTTACGTTTATATACATTTAATTTATAAATCTTATAATATCCTCCTATCAAACATTTCACTCGCAATACAATAAACTCAAAAAGAAACTTGTAAAAAAAATTGAACCTAATCATTTGTTACCTACTTATAAACTCATTATCTTTATTTGTTCGTAACTTTTTATATTCTGAAGAAACAACTTATACTTGTTTATAATACATTACAAAGAATATTTTACTTCTATTATGTGCCTTTATTTCGAAGAACTTACCCTTGAATCAGAATAATAGGAATAGATAAATTGTTGGAAACGTATTACAATATTGGTTGTTTACCGAGACTTCGTTCGTATAGAAATGTAAATACCTAATTCTCATACAATATTTTTTCAGCTAATTCACGGTTAATGGATAAAGTAAAAGTTATTCTAACCAGTCCATAATATCCTTCACTGGAGTCCAATCATCCTTGCTATCATCGCATCACATGATAAGCCTGTATCAGTCCACAGTCCTCTCGCCTGTTGATTAATACATACATACATACATATCCTCACGCCAGGTCACTTACGGGGCAAGCAGAGGGCACGGAGTGCCAAATATCTCTAACCTTACATACCTGCCGTGCTTCTTCCACATTCATAAATGTATATAATTATATAATTCATATGAACAAC
>DVQD01000012.1:0-10922 GCA_018239605.1 Pyrrhopyge kelita
AGAAATATGAATTGCTAATTGCCAGACATTTTTGTTGTTGCTAACTAGGCGCCAGGTGCTATTTTGTATGGTAAAAATAAAATAAAAAAAAGTCATTTTAGTACAAATACAAATACAAATGCTTTATTTGCTGGATTTAGGTACATGGGATCGTGTTACAAATAAACTTAGCCATTAAATCCTGCCTAGATTGGCGTGCAAAACATCAAAAATAGAGTATATTATCCATTAAATTATATATTTATACATTTGACCGATTATCATTATTTAAAAATTTATTATTAAAAATGAATAAGTGCTCTTATAGTACATTAAATAAAATACAAAATTTATAAATTATGAATGTCAACTTTGTGGTCAAAGAGATTTGTCAGCTAGATATTCATTAATTGTATAATATGTCTTATGCATTAGGAATTCCTGTAATTTAAATTTAAACTTATTTAGATTGTTTTCATCGTTACGAATCGTCAATGGTAAATTATTATAAATTCTATGAGCCATCCCAACTACGCTTTTAGACAATAACGCTGTATTTGAAGGGGGAGCACATATTCTTTTACAATGGCGCTTACTATTTAGCATCTCATACAAATGGATGTTAGATCTAACAAAAACGGCCGTTTCATAGATATAAATAGAAGGCATAGTCAAAATTTTTAACCGTTTAAAGTGGGGTACACAACTGTCTCTGTTGCCTATATTACAGATGGCACGAACACATTTCTTTTGTGCTTTAAAAGCACTATCTTTATTTGAAGAGTTTCCCCAAAACATAATGCCATACCTTAAAGTTGATGACACATACGCATGATATGCCATCATTAATGAATTTGTATTACCTAACTTTCTTGCAAGAATGCGCAATGCGTATGCATATTTATTTAATTTCTTCGAAACAGTTTCAACCTGGGTCTTCCAATCCAGTTTCTCATCAAGCCATAAACCCAAAAATTTTACTTTATCAGTGACCTTAATTGAAGTACCCTGATGACTTAACGTTATTTGTTGTCTGTTACAACGTTGCCTAAAATGCATCACACTGGTTTTATTAAGATTTATCATTAAGTTGTTATTAGTTAACCAATTGGTAATTAATTTTAATGTATTATTCGCATCACGCTCATAGGTTGTTAAGTCGTTTCCTGTAAATATTATGGTGCTGTCATCTGCAAACAAAACCATCTGTTTATTTGTGACCGTCGTTAGGTCGTTTATATAAATTAAAAACAGTAGCGGTCCCAATATACTACCCTGGGGTACACCCAATTGAACAGATCTTGGTTCTGAATTATAAGTATGATCAGATAAGATTATTATCCAAAATACTAAACTGTTTGTTCATAATATCTTCATTCCTACGCAGTATATTGTACTGTCCTTCAATGACACTTGTTTGATTTTTAATAAGCAGTTGTAAATGATTTTCGTTTAGTGATATTTTTGCGATATCGCTTTCATACGTGTTTAAAAATCTCTCATCAAGAACGCCAAATAAAGTATTCGCTAAATAACCTACCCCATTAACCAAACCTCTTTTCTGTCTTTCTTTAATTCTACCCCTGAGCATGTTGTTGTAGTGTTCAATATCAGATAAATCATGTTGCAACTGAGATAGGATACTTGTATATTGCAAAGGTAACTTTGTTGTATATAACGGTATATCTAAACGTGTGACGTAATCACGAACATTGCTTAATCCTGTCCAGTACGATGTCAGATTATAATAAATAACCATCTTCCACTCATCCCGAATAAGACGTAATTCAGATACTCTATCGAAATAAAAACTCTGGTCAGAATGGAAATATGATACGTTGTAATTAGAGTGCGCGGGAGATATGAATGTTAAAGCTATTAAAAATAACATCGTTATTGCGTTTACAACACGATTGGGGTATTTAGGAGTTCTCCTGATCCTATTACGTGTGACGTCATCATTTTGCGCCATAGGTTCTGATTTATTATGGCTTGTAGGTTCTTCCTTTACAGGTAAAATAGATAGTTTCAGAATAGGCCTCTTAATCTCTTTGTTCTCAGTCTTTAAAGAGACCACGCGAACATATCCGTCCTTTCCAGGGTGTACCGCAGTTACTCTCCCCAATGCCCATTTACCAGGAGGGAGATTATCTTCCTTCACAAGTACTATGTCATTAACCTCTATATTTTTGCGAGGGAACTTCCATTTTGATCGTACTTGCAATTGTTGTAGATAATCTGAGGACCACCTTTTCCATATATGTTTATTCATTGCCTGGATCATTTGCCATCTAATATTTAAGTTAATATGATACGGATCAGTTTGCGGTCGAGATATAAGTGCTCCTCCAACGAGGAAGTGTCCCGGAGTTAAATATAGATCACTTGTGTTTTCTGTTAAGGCTATCAGTGGCCGCGAGTTGAGGCAAGCTTCAATCTGATGAAGTAGAGTGATGAACTCTTCGTAAGTCAGTTTTTGTTCACCCACTACCCTACGCAGATGATACTTTAAGCGTTTTACGGCTGCTTCCCAAAGGCCTCCCGCTGAGGGGTAAGCTGGCGCATTAAAGTTCCATTGTATGTCGAACTCTCTGATATTCTTAAAGAAGTTCTCATCAATGGTCTGGAGGATTTCTTTATACTCCTTCTTCAAAACCCGATTTGCACCAACGAAATTAGTGCCATTGTCACTATACATGTGACTCGGTGTTCCACGCCGCGCGCAGAAGCGACGGAATGCAGCCAAGAATCCTTGAGTGCTGAGGTCCGATACCAATTCTAGGTGTACGGCTTTGGTCGCTAGGCACACAAAAACGGCTACATATCCTTTATTTGTCTTAACTCCACGTCCTTTGTTTGCCTTTATTTCGAAATACCCAGTAAAATCTACACCTGTGTGTGTAAAAGGTCTAGAGGGTGTCACACGTGGTTCGGGGAGATCAGCCATTATCTGTGTATTATTTTCTCTATTGAATCGCCTACACTTAACACACTTTCGTAGTTCTCTCTTAACTGTCCGCAATCCGCTTATGATCCAAAATTTCTCCCTAATGTAAGACAAAGTTAAGCTGGGTCCACCGTGTAACATAACCAAATGTGCCTGATGTATAATCAGTTCGGTCAATCGACCGTGGCTAGGTAGAATAATGGGATGCTTAGAAGCTTGTTGCAGCCTAGAGTTATTAAGACGACCCCCAACTTTCAATATTCCATCCTTGCCATCAATATATGGGTTTAAGCATAATAATTTACTAGTGTTCCTTAAACTTTGTCCCTTGCTTAATCTATGCATGTCTTCTTGAAATTCAATATGTTGCACCGTTTTAATAATTAAATTATAAGTTTGCGTAATTTCGCTTACTGTTAAATAACTAAGTCTTGACGTATTTTGTTTATCGCGAAGCCAATGACTGTAACGTGAGAACCAACTCACTATTGTTACCAAGCGCTTCATCGTACTGCATTCATTCAATAATTTTATAATGAAAGAATTATTGTCATATAAAGCCGCGTTTACACTGGACTTTTTCGTTTCAATTGTAGGAGATTGGTATTTCTTGTTAGAAATGAAATTTTTGTCGAAACCTAGCAGCCACTTGGGGCCTTCCCACCACAAGGAATTTATTGATAATTGCTTCAGAGTCAGTCCTCTTGTAGCACAATCCGCGGCATTGTGCTCTGACCTAACATGATGCCAATTTGATGAAGGAATTATTGAGGTAATATTCTGGACTCTATTTGCCACAAACTGTTTCCACTTATGTATATCTCCGTGAATCCAACCGATGACAACCATGGAATCGGTCCATGCGTTAACAGTAATATTATCGTTTGAATATATTTGCATAACCTTCTTTAATAGTCGCGATAAAAGCGTTGCTCCACACAATTCGAGCCGCGGTAAAGTTAGTTTATGTTTTAATGGAGCTAATTTTGTTTTTGCCGTTAGCAAGTGCGATGTATACACGCCCTTATCATTATTTGTTACTACGTAAATAGCACACGCATATGCTTTTTCTGAAGCGTCGCAAAATCCGTGAATAGCATATTTGTTTTTGTTACCTAAATATCGAGGAATATTAATTTCATTTAAATTTTGAAAGTCTACTTTTAACTGGTTCCATTCTTCCTTCATAGAGTCTGATAGTTCATCGTCCCACGTAATATTTTCATTTGACCAAGTTTTTTGAAATAATAATTTAGACCTAATAGTGAGCGGCGACAACCATCCTAGCGGATCAAATATCTTTGAAATATTCCCCAGTAATAGTCGCTTAGTCAGAGGTTTTTCATCGCGCAGGTCTACAAATTTATTTTGGAAAGTAAATGTGTCAAATTTCGGATTCCAACGAATTCCAAGTGTTTTTCTTGACTCTGAACATCTGAAATCAAGCGGAGTGTCAACTTGGTCAGGAGAGAGATCCTTGATGAGTTCGGAAACGTTACTGGACCATTTCCGAATATTCATGCCCGCTCCTTTCAACATATAAATAATTTGAAGCTGTAGACGTTGGACTTCTTCTATTGTTTCACCACCTTCTAGAAGATCATCCATGTAAAATGAATTCTTCAACGCCTCTGCCGCCAATGGATACTGCGTAGAGCCGTCGAGTGCTATCTGTTGAAGTGTTCGCATGGCAAGGTATGGAGCTGCCTTCGTTCCATACGTGACCGTGGTCAGTTGATAATCACTCATTGGATCCTGCGGCGATGCTCTCCATATTATTCTTTGCAGATGTTGATCACTCTCCCTGATAAGGATCTGGCGGAACATTTTCTCTATGTCTGCCGTGACGACGTACTTATGCTGGCGCCAGCTGATGATAAGGCTTGATAGATCCTTTTGCAGGTTAGGACCACGTTCCATTAAATCATTCAGGCTGTAACCTGAAGATGTTTTGGATGACGCGTTGAAAACCGTTCGCAACTTAGTACTTGAGGAGTCCGATTTTAATACACCGTGATGAGGGAGATAGCATGATATTGGTTTGAAATTAGAAACGCATTTCATGTGGCCCAATTTCTCGTAATCCGTCATAAATTGAATATAACTATCACTAAACTCACGGTTTTTTAACATTTTATTTTCAATATTACGAAACTGTGCTATGGCTTTAGATTTCGATAAACCTAGGCTATGTTCAAACTGTGACTTCATAGGAAGAGCAACTTGATACCTACCGTCTGATAAACGCGTAGTGGTAGACAGATATAACTGTTCACAGTATTGTTCCTCAAGTGATGAGACAGGAGCGTGGTCATTTACCTCCTCTAACTCCCAATACTGTGACAAATCTGACAAATTGTTTATAACTACGTGACAGTTAAACGTTTTCACATTGCCCGATAAAATCCAGCCTAGTTTTGTTTGCTGAGCGATCGGTGCCATGTTTGGCCCCTTAATTAGACCACTCATAATAATATTAGAATACACACTGGCATCTAATAAAAGATCAATAGGCCTAGAAACGTTGTATTCGGGGTCAGCTAGCTTAATATGTTGTAGGTGTGACCATGTCTGCCTATTAAATGTTATATTAGGTAAATTATTAATAACATGAGTAATTACTAAAGCTTGGGTTGTAAATTCAAAGTTATCGTGTATAGATTGACACTGTAGTGATACAATACCCTTACTTTGTTTTGAGCCATTACCGATACCCGATACAGTTCCGTAATAACGTTGCCTAGTAAGACCTAACATTTGAACCGCACGTTCCGAAATTAAAGAAATTTGTGAACCTTGGTCCAGGAGGCCTCGTAATATAATATAAGTCCCGTCTGCGGCCTTCACTCGCAGTGATAAAGTGGTTAGTAATATCTCCTCCTCATCGGTAGCTACGTGGCTAACTGTTGGTTGTTTATTAGTAGCATTACAACCTAATGTATGCATCGCACCCTCGTCGACGGGTGCTGTAGGCACACACGTACGCGGAGTCATTGACACGTGACTGAATGCGTCATGCAATATGGTATGATGATCGCCTTGACAACACTTACATTTCTTTGTAGAAGTGCACGGATTGTCATAATGTTTATAGAGACAACGTTGACAAACATTTAATTTCCTAACTGTTTTCATTTTAGCGTCAGGTTTCAATTTATTAAATTTATTGCATTTGTACAAAACGTGATGTTGATTGCAATAAGGGCATGACCACGTGTTACAAGCTGAACTTAGGAATTCGCGCTTGGGAAATTTTCCCTGATTGTTATAACTCTGATACTGATATCGAGTTTGTTTTAAGTTAGGCATCTTATGTTGATAAGATTGAGATTTGCCTATGACTATAGGATCTCTCTCTCTCCTCTGTATAGGTTCGAGAGCAGTAAACTTACATTCTAAAAATTCCATCAGCTCAGCGAGTAATGGCAATTCACGTGGGGACTTACGAGACTCCTTGTAGTCTGCTAATGTAAGCTGATCAAGTTTCTTACACACGTGATGCACTAACAAGGGGTCCCAGGTCGTAGTATCGATACCTAGGTTTTGTATGGCGCGTATGCTTTCCATGGAGGTATCATACAGGCGTTTAATATCACTCGCTGTTTGTTTTTGTAGGACTGGCTGCGATAAAAATGTCTCAATATGTTTAGTAAATAATAATTGTGGGTTATTGTACCTGTGCACCAGAAGCTCCCAAGCAGTGTCGTAGTTGTCTGCAGATATTTGAAGATGTTGAACGAGGCGCTCGGCTTCCCCCTTCAACTTACCCTTTAAGTGTTGCATTTTTTGACATTTAGTCAGTAAGTTGTTATTGTGAATGGTCTCACAAAAAAGATCGTAAAAGGTAGGCCATTGCGTATACTTACCAGTAAAAATAGGAATCTCCAACTGCGGTGTTGACTGTTGTAGATGTGCTGTAGAAGCTAACTTATAATTAAGTTTCCTTTTAATTGATTTATATAAATTTTCGTAATAATAAAATTCATCATCATAGTCAGAATCCGACCCTTGGAATATGTTATCGATTTGCAAGTGTAAAGAATCGATGGCCTTCCATCTACTTTGGACATTTCTTAACTCATCTTCCAATTCCCACTTATCAGCGATTTGTTCTACATTTATGCCGGCCACTAACCGTTTAAAGGCTCTAAAATTGGTGCGTTGTAAAGAAAGAAGTTCTACAGCTTGCCCGGTATGTTGAGTTGTAGATGCTGATGGTACACGGGGAGCTGGTTGTAAACTTTGTGTTCTTTTAGATGGACCGGGGAGTTCAGTTTTATCTGCATCTAGTGTTTCACCTACTGTAAAGAACTCTATTTTGTTACGTACAGAATCGAAGTATGCCTTTGCCTTCAGAAATTGATTGTCAGCAAAATAAGGACAATTAATGTCCTCATAGACGGCTAATTTCTCGTTATTAATTCTAAAGTCTGCCCAGAGCCTATCCAACTTATTGAGTCTTTCATTTAAGTACTCGCGAGTTTTCCTACTAGCAGGGTCCTTACTGAAATTTCTCTCAGTTTGTTTAATCGATTCTAATATAGAACTCTGGTTTTCCAATAACTTCTCCATGATATTTGTAAATAGCAGTGCAAGACCTTACTTGATAGGCGTTGTTTACGCTAAAAGACTTGTTCACCGCTGATGACGTCCGATGCCGTTGTCTCGCGAAGAATTTGCGTCTTCCAGCCAGCCAGCAGTATAGCACTGATAGTTCACGCGCACAATATACACTTGGACAGTTTAAGTTCGAGACAGTATGTCACAACTGTGCGCTATGTGACCGTAGATCACCGATAAACGCTCAACCGTACGCGGCGCGAAAGCGTTTTATGAAGGATCGAAACTGCTTGTTTCTGTATTTCCTTCAGATTCGACCGAACCGTGTTGCTTGGTCGAATAACTGTTAGTTAATCCGGCTCGAAGGACCAATAAAAACTGTGTGGTGTGTTCAGTTTTTAAGGATGAGGTAAGGCGGTAAAGAACCAAACCCAACGAGTGCAGTTTTGACACTAACGTTTATTAAGTAAAATGCTTATTCTATGTAATGAGTATGTGTGCGCAATACATAAGTACGTACATAGGCGCAGTAAGAATTGCGGCGTCAATAATATTTATAATATTGCCGTGTACGATGTGTTAGCTCGTACATCCTGCCCACTGAAGGAAAGGAATAACCAGGAGCAATGTTTCTTAAAACATAAAGCCTACCGTATGGTCGTACCGTATATACATATGTATATTGCACACAAGACAATTGAATACAAGCATAATATGAGTTAAAATAAATGTTATAAAATATTTTTATATGATTTTACAAGATGATGGCAATGTGTCTTAAAATTAAATGATTATTGTCCAGTCCGTTAATAGTTAACGACATACGATCACATTAAACCCGTTATGACACTATCACTCATTATTTATCATTCACTAACACTGTCAGCACGTAAATCGGTCTTCACGCACCGTTTGGAAGGTACAGGTGTAGTGGATGTTGATTTATTAATATTAGCCAGTGATTGACCTAGCACATCCCGAATTTTCATCATGTCACATGGCTCTGGGACATCCGGGACGGCCCCGGGGGTAGGCCGCAGTTCCATTGAGTTAAGGATGTTATTTTCTTGCAGCTCTTCTCGCAGCCGAGGCTTGGCCTTGCGGTATCTCACAACTATGTAAATTACTACTGCTAGTATGATAAAAAATATTACTGCATACAACACCGAATAATGGTGCACGTCGTGAACACTCAAAGCGGTACTAGACTCATGTTTTAAATTATCTATTTGGGCTCTGAGTCGCCTCCACTGGTCTGCGTGATCTTCAGGAACATAGCCTTTATCTAATGAGGAATTAATTATCGTGTTTAAAATAGAAATCTTTGGAACTGTGACAATATCGTTCTGTACGTTAACATAGCTATGGAAGTTGTTACTGTGGCCGAAAATAGAAAAGCCACTACTCCTTAACGTACAACCTGGACCAATGTATAAAATTCCGTTCCCCGTCAATAAGCCTTGCTGGATGCCATCTGGACAAAAATAACGCACTAAGCATCTTTCACAGCAGGAAAACAACCACCTGTTAGTAGCGTGTAATCTAATCCATCGTTCCTGACATGCGGACACCTTAGTAGTGCACATTGTTTTATTGTTAATACTAATGTCGCAGAAAGATTTAGTAATTTGTAATTCATAAACAGGCTTATCAATAATGCATATTATGTTGTTAAGGGAAATATGAATACATTGTTGTATATCAGTCTCAGATAGCACAAGAAGTAAATTTCTTTGTAAATTGAAGGCCATATAAGGAAAATTACTTGAAATATAGTAATTTTGATGTGGTAAACTGAACACTCTATCTAATTCAAATGCATCCTTGCTCACTAGAGG
The DNA here is from genome assembly GCA_018239605.1 of Pyrrhopyge kelita. NCBI lineage: Eukaryota > Metazoa > Arthropoda > Insecta > Lepidoptera > Hesperiidae > Pyrrhopyge > Pyrrhopyge kelita. The sequence goes on from DVQD01000012.1 coordinate 9,325, forward strand.
GATTCTGGCTTCGATGATTAAATATTGATTACCAATACTTGCACTTACCTTCATGAATTTGTAGAGATCTGTGACGCTCTGCTTGTCCACCGGTAGTGTTAAGTCGCCTTGCAAATGGCCAGAAATCATGCTTACCTGATCTGCTAGTTGTTCAGGTGGCAGGAGATGTGTATTCAAGTGTCCCTGTGATATATCCGAAACAGTATTAACTTTAGCCCAGCAATAATTTTTAAGCATTCTTTTATACAATCGTTTGGAAATTAATGGATTATTTATTGATGTTGGTTTTTATAAATTTTACACGACAGATCATTTTCGGACATTCTTTATTTTGTTATCCTTGAATTTTTCTGTACAATGCTAATCCTAATAATAATATTATACGTGGATTTTATCGTGGATTTATACGTGGATTGGATTTTAACCTCGAATAACTAACGAGTCAACTTAGCCTTTGTTTTATTTCCGCCAGACACTTATTCGTTTGAGTGCATTAAAACTCCAAACAAAAAAAAATCCTATGCACTTTATATGGGAAATCAAAAATCACAATGAGCCATCTCTCAATATTATTATTGAGGGCTCAAACTTTACCACAAATTTTTTTTCGTCATCTCAGAGGATATTTACATGGTAACTAATGAAAAAAAATTAAGTTTTTTTTGGCCCACTCTAATATATGTCGAAGATTCATCAGGATTTCCATCTAAGATGCCAATATCATCGTCCAACATGTTTCTCTTTATTTGTCAGTGCGCACATAGGCACAGGCGCTTTCTTAAGTGAGTACACGCACTACTAACTGATCTGTCATCTGCATTGACAACTAATGAAAAACAAACGTGAATCATGCCGTCCAGTATTGACATTCTAATAAGTTAGGTCGTATACCCATATAAATTAATTATGTGTAACATATACATATATAAAAATTATATATAACACATCTAGTCATATATTAAAATCACTATGTTAAATCCCAAACCTAAAGATTTGTTAGTTTTTCCGTAAAGTGTACCACAAGAATATACTGGTTGTGGGATAGTGCTAACTAAATTTCGCCAAAAATGCCTTTCACCCTTCGATATGCATTAATTGAATTGCAGAATAATATTTGGGCGGTTCGTGATGCCCGCCTGCGTGCACACCGGCTTCCAGCTGGACTACTCCACCATGACGGTGGTGGGCTGGGGCAGCACCAGATACAGGGGGCCCAAGTCCAACACCTTACAGAAGGTAGGTTGGAATGTTTGGAGTACGCAAGCGCACTTATCTCGGGTAATACCTATTGTTAATATGGCAACATTTATAATTATATTTATGTTGGCTGTATTGTATTATATGTCAATGTTGGTACATTGTTCGTTCGCTTGTTCCCCTGCTGTCTATAAACAGTTAATAACGTGTACAATTATAGAAGAAAACATCTAGTAAATTATCTGCTATTTTATTTCAAACTACATCAGATTATGGGCCCAGGCGCACATAATATCGGCGGGAAGAAAACGTGAGGTTAACTAATACAGTTTGCGGCGTGGTTTGGGCACTGCAGAACATCGTCGAGAAATACTTGTTCCTAGTTGGGAAAGGACAAGGTC
>DVQD01000013.1:0-10712 GCA_018239605.1 Pyrrhopyge kelita
TACCAACCACCTACCCGCCTATCCACAACCACCAGCCACCTATCCACAGCGCTGAATTTCGTAACGCACTCACAGTGACCCCCGCCTAAACGACTCAATTTATTGACCCTTACATTGCATAAGGCGTAGCCTTTTCCTTTTGATCGGTGCACTTTAAAACGTTTCGTGTACGTTTCAAAGGAGCGTAAATATTACGCAACATATCGAGATATTAAAACGCGTTCATGTAGGAATTGAAACGCGTCATAAATTAAGCTCGCGATGCATTCAAACATACACACCTACAAACGAACCGTACACGCATACAATGGACAATAATTAAGGTTAAGCTCTTGAAATGAGTGAAGACGGAAAGTTTACAAACAGACCGTTACATAATCAATTAGTAGTACGTGTTACGTCAATCTGTTATATAAATAGGGATTTCGAGAAGGTATCTGCTTCATCGTGACTCGCTACAATCAAACCCACACAAAAACTTACTTTCATTTATGTCACTCCTGGCACGAACCTTTCTGGCAAAAATGTTCACCCTAGATTATATAAACCCTTTAAGCATCTTCAGCTCTGCTTACACTATGCAATGTAGAGCTTATTTCCCACAAGCTAGACAGAGAATTTAGAACAGAATAAGAATAACGTTACGTTCACGTCACGTTACGTTTACGTGTAATAAGAATTTTCTGAGCCTATGCTCCTAACACACGTTACACCTGTTCTTCTATCAAATGTCTCTCCAATTTGACCATCTTTTGATTTCTATCCAATGTTAATCTTGCGAATGAACTTGTGGCATACATACATCCGTCACCTGTGCTGCCGAGTGACTACTAACGAAGAATTGCCAGCGAACATATTTATGCACTCGGAAGACTTCCATCCCGCACGTACGCATGTTCGCCATCGCACTCTTCGTGCTACAACAAATGCGTGCATCCCTACCTACATCGCTGCGATTACTGAGGGCTCGGCCAGGAACGCCGTATATTTACGTGGCTGTTGGAATGGGATAGACATACTCTCGCCTCTCGTTCTAACGTTCTGCTCGGTGCAACTCGCCTTAGTTGTGCGACCTAATTTTATAATATATATGTGCATGTGATTCCGAAATACATTCAATACGATTGGATTCCTCTTTCATTCAACACGCAATAGTCCTCACAATTGGTGACCCCGAGTACGAAGAATGTCTTAATTATGGAGACCTCCAAGCAATCTATTCGAGACCAAGTGCCAGAACAGGAATCCCTTCAAGAAACGAAGACCGAATTAGCTACGGTATCCCTCCAAGCAAGAATACCACATTTTTGGAGAGAAAATCCTCGACTTTGGTTCGCACAATTTGAAGCTGTCGTTTCACCATATAAGACCAGCGATGAAAACAAGTACAATCTCGTAATACCTGCATTAGATCGGACGGACATAGAACAAATCAGCGACATCATCCTCAGGCCACCAACCAGCGGAAAGTACCCTGCCTTGAAGGAGAGATTAATATCAGTCTACCAAGAATCAGAACATCGGCAGATCCAGAAACTTCTAGGAGGTTTGGAACTCGGCGAACATAAACCCAGCCAGTTACTGCGAAGAATGCGAGACCTAGGCGGCAGTACATTCCCGGACGAGACGTTGAAGGTTATTTGGATGAACCAACTCCCAGTTCAGATTCGCGCCGTGTTATCCGTTAACACCGAATCATCGCTTGACGGATTGGCTACCATGGCAGACAAGATGATGGAGCATTCCGACCACTCCTCGATTGCCGTCGTGACTGCCATGCCCAACCCCAGTTCCAGCACGAGCACGTCTAATGCTCAATTCGAAGCATTAACGAAACAGATAGAGAAGTTATCACTCGAAATAGCAGAACTACGTGTACGCCAAGGAAGCTCAAGAAGAAGATATCGCCGTCCTTTTCGCTCACGCAGCCGCTCTCGCTCGTACTCACGGCCAGGCGAAGTAAATAGGAAACCTGGAGACGCTGATTGGCAATGCCGTTACCACTTCCGTTTTGGGGATAAGGCTCGTCGATGTGAGTCACCGTGCGCAAAAAAGAAACAGGAAAACTAGAACAAACATCGACGGTGGCGGGCGTCGATGTTCCCATATCAAGTCACCGCCTATGCGTCGTCGATTTAAGAACACGGGAACGATTTTTGGTGGACACTGGGGCAGATATCTCAGTGATAGCAGCAAGAACGAAGAGCAAATGTCAACCTTCAACTGAATATAAGCTATACGCAGCGAACAATACACCGATACGTACCTACGGAGAGCGAACCATGGAACTCAACCTAGGACTACGTCGAAGCTTCAAATGGACATTTATCGTCGCTGACGTCAAAACTTCAATACTAGGAGCCGATTTTCTGAAGAAACACCAACTGTTGGTAGACCTACATCGACGCAAACTTATAGACACAGTTACAGACTTCAATATCAACACCATAGAAGTGAAGAATTGCGATACTACCGTCTACATGATGAACCGCAACCACGACTACTATGACATCCTAATGAAATACCCAGATGTCCTGCGACCAATGACAATGAAGAACCCAGTCAAACACGATGTAACCCATCATATTGAAACATCGGGACCACCCTTATCTGCTAGACCCCGACCGCTAACCCCTGAGAAATACAGAGCTGCAAAACTGGAATTCGAGAAGATGATGGAAATGGGTATATGCAAGCCTTCAAACAGTCCATGGGCCAGTCCTCTGCATGTCGTAACTAAGAAAAATGGTTCATTGCGAGTATGCGGAGACTACAGAAGACTCAATGCCGTGACAGTACCCGACCGGTACCCGATACCACGAATTCAAGATTTCACGTACCAATTACACGAAAAGAAAATATTCAGCAAATTAGACGTCAAAATGGCATACTTTTGCATACCTATGAAGAAGGAAGACGCACAGAAAACAGCGATAGTCACACCTTTTGGGCTCTTCGAATTTAATTGCATGACGTTTGGTTTACGAAACTCGGGCCAGACGTTTCAAAGATTCATGCACCAAATACTACGTGGACTCGACGACTTCATATTTTGCTTCGTGGACGACTTACTTATCCATTCTACAACTGAAGAGGAACACAAACAGCATTTAGAACAAGTACTCGAACGTATGAATAAATATGGAGTTACCCTCAACATTGAAAAATGCGAATTTGGAAAAAAGAAAATACAATTTTTGGGATACGAGGTGTCACGAGAAGGGATAAGGCCTACAGAAGAACGCACCCAGGCGATAGCTAATTATCCAAAGCCACAAACAATTCAAGACTTACGAAGATTCCTAGGCATGATTAACTTCTATCGTGATTGCCTGCCGCATCAAGCCGAGCGTCAATATGAATTGAACAAATATTTGCACAACTCTAAGAAGAACGATAAAACGTCGATAACGTGGACACCGGAAGCAGAGCATGCATTCGAAAAGTGCCGTCAAAGCATTCTCGAAGCTACAACACTAACTCATCCGATCCCGAACGCTCCATTGTGCCTATTGACCGACGCATCAGACTGCAGCATTGGTGCTGTTCTGCAGCAGAAAATAGGAACCATATGGAAGCCCTTAGCATTTTTCTCCAAGTCAATGAGTGAGACACAAAGAAGATATAGCGTGTACGATCGCGAGCTCCTAGCAATGTATACAGCTATCAAACACCTTCGTCGACTTATCGAGGGCAATGATCTCACTATATGCACAGATCATAAACCATTGACATATGCTCTAACAAGGACGACAAGCAGCAGCGACACGCCTCGAAGAGAACGGCAACTGCACTTTATCAGTCAATTCTGCTCAAACATCAAGTACATCCATGGGGAAAGAAATCAGGCAGCTGATGCACTATCAAGAATAGAAGAGATTTCGTATGAAAACCTGTCAAGTGATCAGCAAGAAGATGAAGAATTGAAAGCACTGAGAGCAAAACCCAACCTCAGATTTACAAAAATAAATCTGCCATACCTCAGTCAACCAATCACATGCGAAACATCAACGGTAGATCCACGACCCTACCTACCACTCGCTTACCGGTATGCAGCCTTCAAAGCGCAACATGATGTAAGCCACCCCGGCATAAGAACAACGCGGAAGATCATGACTTCAAAATTTTTCTGGCCTTCTATGAACAAGGATGTGGGGACATGGACTAAGTCATGCATTGGATGTCAGCGTGCAAAAGTACAGCGACACGTGAATAGCCCCTTGGGCGAATTTATACCATCAAGCAAATTCGAGCACATCCACATCGATATTGTTGGACCTCTGCCTATATCAAACGGCTACAGATATTGCGTAACGATGATCGACCGATGTACCAAGTGGCCAGAGGCAATACCGGTACACGATATATCAGCTGACACAATTGCAAAGGCCGTCTACGAGGGATGGATATCACGATTTGGATGCCCACTACGTATGACTACAGACCAGGGACGTCAATTTGAGTCTGCAATATTTAACTCTTTGATGAAGAAGTTCGGTATCAAGCACATCAGGACTACTGCATACCATCCTCAAGCAAATGGGATAGTAGAGAGATGGCACCGTTCTTTAAAGGCAGCACTAATGGCTAGAGAGGCCAACGCAAGATGGAGCGAACATTTACATACAGTATTACTAGGACTGCGCACCGCCTTAAAAAACGATACGAATGTCAGTGCGGCGTTAATGACATACGGCTCGACGCTACGACTTCCGGCAGATTTTTTTGTACCTACAAAGTCAAAACTTGAAGACGCGGAGTACGTTCGACGCCTAACTGAAGCTATGAACTCGGTAACGCCTACGCAAAAAAAATACGCCTCATCTCAACAAACATTTGTCTACAAAGACTTAGCATCGTGTAGTCATGTGTTTATTCGTAATGACACAGTCCGCAGCCCGCTCACAGCACCATATGATGGACCGTTTGCAGTTTTGGAGCGACATGCCAAGTACTTCAGAGTACAATTACCACGACGGACTACCGTTGTATCGATAGACAGATTGAAACCGGCCCATCTATACAACGAGGACGCATCTGCGAGTATTTCACAAGCAAGAAAACCTAACAACGTTAATCAGGAGATCTCTGAGCCGCAGACGTCAAGGAGGCACTACGTTACTAGGTCTGGACGTACAGTGAAGCCCTGCGTACGCTTCGCTTGAAGGGGAGTATTGTGGCATACATACATCCGTCACCTGCGCTGCCGAGTGACTACTAGCGGAAAATTGCCAGCGAACATATTTATGTTACTCGGAAGACTTCCATCCCGCTCGTACGCATGTTTGCTATCGCACTCTTCGTGTTACATCAAATGCGTGCATCCCTACCTACATCGCTGTGATTACTGAGGGCTCGGCCAGAAACGCCGTATATTTATGTGGCTGTTGGAATGGGATAGACATACTCTCGCCTCTCGTTCTAGTGTTCTACTCGGTGCAACTCGCCTTAGTTGTGCGACCTAATTTTATAATATAAATGTTCATGTGATTCCGTAATACACAACGGACAGACGACGAGTTATGGATTGATTCATTCAGATTCGTCGAGTTGCCGTGGAAGGAAGAGGTTGTCGACCACGTGTCGCGGAGCTTCGAAAAGTGAAGTGTGTGCATGCGTTGTTGTGCATGCATATTGTAAATATTGTAAATATTTTTCGAATCAGTGTACGAGTGAAACAACTATATAGTGTGAGTGAGTGTGAACCATACCAGTGGGTGAGTAAGATGCCTGCCGCTGTATGAGCCAGCAGGCATCACCGCCCATCACCGCCCACCACCGCCCCTCGGCGCTGACATTCTGAACTGTCATTACGAAGTGTAATTTAACTTCCCCTTTATTCATCCTTCCGTCTCTTTTCTTCCTTCCTCTTCCAATATGTCCGTTTCGCTAAATCAAGACCGCACGGGTAATAGTATTAAACGTGCTATTCCCATTGAACCTCGCATCAAAATTATCACCCGAAATGAACGTACTGGTGAGATAGTCCAGTACGGTGAATTCGACTCTCCCGCAAGCCCGGATCCTGAACCTGCCGATGCAACGCCGCGTAAAGTGCGCGTTGTATCGAGAAGACGCACCGCTCCACCTGACGACGCCGCTCCACCTGACGACTACGAGACGTCGAGTGAGGGCGGTGAAGTTGAAGATAAGAATAGAAGACCGCAATCACCATCCTCCTTTTCTATCCTATCCTGTACCTCTTTTCAATCTGTACCACCCCATCATAACTCTATGTCTCCACGTCACCCATCAAATCCTTTATTATTAAATAATAGTTTTAAGGATCACGCACCATCATCATCATCTTCTAACCCTAAATCATATGCTGCGACCTTATCAGCGCCGGCGCCTATACGCGTCCAAGCTCCTTCCAACAGATCTGCTCCGGAGAAGACCAAGGCCTATCCTCCCTTGGTAGTGGAGCGTTTACCAAACTGGTGTGAGCACTTTAAAGTGCTCCATGGCCTTCTAGGCCATGCACCAAACGCACGACCTTTTAATACGGGAGTGCGCTTTCTTCCAAATTCCCCAGACGAGTACCGGACCGTTCAGCGGTACTTGACTGAACTATCAGCCAAGGAACCAGGGCTCTCCTGGTACTGTTATACCCCTGTGGAGGAGCGCCCCACTAAGGTGGCCATCAAGGGCCTTCCCAGGGATACGGAGCCAGAGAGAGTCACCAATGCCTTAGTCGGCCTGGGCTTTCCGGCTCGGTTTACCAAATTTATTCCTCCCCGTGGTGGTCCTGGCTGCGTGTTTTACGTGCAGCTGGATCGCATGACGGATGGAGAGCTCGCTCGGCTCTACGGAGTTAACGAGCTTCTCTATATGCCGGGGATCGTTATCGAGGCGTGGACCGGCCGTATTGGCCCTCCACAATGTCACCGTTGCCAGACGGTAGGCCACTCCTCGGTGAACTGTCACCGGCCCGTCAAATGCATCCGCTGCGCGGGAGAGCACCTAGTTAGGGACTGCCCCAAACCCAAAGATGGTACCCCGAAGTGCGCCAATTGCTCGGGTGCGCATGCCGCCAATGATCGGCGGTGCGCGTACTTGAGAAAGATGGCGCGCGCCAGGGGTATCGTCATGCCCCCTATTCGGCCCTCATTTCGCGGTGCGCCTCCCGTAGGTCGTGCGCCGCCCACTACCACCGCTCAATTAGACATCAACCGCATGGTTGAAGAGTCCTCGGCTACTGCAGGGGCCTCTTTAATGGCATCCGCCAACCCGCCTGGTGCGCGTAATTCTGCGCGCAAAAATAAAAAACGAGCCGCACGGATCCGCAAACGTGAGGAGCGGTTAAGAGCAGAAACCGCTCCCACACCGGCAGTCCCGGTTACCCCTGCAGTGGTAACCTCTTCAAACAACCTGTCCTTGCCGTCACGTAACCCAACCCTGGGCTGCAAACGGCCGTTGGATCACGGAGTCCAAGGTCGCGATGCGGCTGAACGTCCTAGGACAAATGCCCCCGTCAGTCCGGCGGTGCCTTCGCGCCCGTTGCAGGCGCTGGGAATTAATGCGCAGGCCGGGGATTTGCTGGTAGCAATTGCTGCTATCAGTGAGGCTGTAGCGCGTTATCCAGATCTTGTAGCGGTTCTGCGTGGAATCATTGCCGGCTGTTTGGGGTTCCAAAATGACAACCAGTCTTAGGGTGTTATATTGGAATCCCGGGGGCGTAACTCCCGTTCAATATGGACTGAGACGTCTCGTCCAGGAGCAGAACATTCATGTGGTGCTCCTGGGGGAGACAAAGCTGCGACCGACCAGGGACTTCAGGATTCCCAATTACTTTGTGTACCGCCGCGATGAGGTCACGCCGGCTGGATTTCCTTTTAGGGGTACAGCTGTCGTGGTCCGTCGTGATGTGGTGCACGAGGTTCTTCCCCTTCCGCAGTTCTCAGTTACTAGCTCCATAGGGGCAGTGGTGAGCGCTGCGGGAAGGGAATTGCGGCTGTTTGCGGCTTACCGCCCGCCCGTAGCATCCTTCAACCCTCAGGACATCTCCAACATCTTGGACGGAGAGTCTGCGGCTCTTCTGGCTGGTGACCTCAATGCAAAACATCCGGCTTGGGGCTCCAGAATCACCAATCCGGTGGGCCGCAGGTTACTCAAGTTTTCGGAAGACAGAGGATATGTGGTGGTTGGACCAGATTCACCCACCCATGTTCCTGTCAACGAAAATCAACGTCCTGATGTCCTGGACATTGTGATACACAAGGGTCTCTCTTGTCCTGTCCATGTGGAGGTGCTGTATGATCTGGACACACAGCACCTGCCAATTCTGGTCACTCTTGGCTTGGGAGCCGAGTTCGTTAAATTCCCAGAAGTCCGCCATAGGACGGATTGGGAGTTTTTCCATTCGCAACTGTCCAACCTCAAAACGCCAGGTCCGCTTTCATCACCGGAAGAAGTGGAGGAGGCAGCCAAGGTTTTCTTGTCTTCGGTCAAGTCAGCGTTGGAGGCTTCCACATCCGCTGTTCCGGTGAAGAATCGGCGTGACCAACTCCCTGTCCGTCTGCAATGCATGCTCAAACGTAAGCGTGCATTGCGGCGACTCTGGGCGCAGACAAGGTGTCCCCGAATCAAGAGAGACTTGAACGCATTAGCGGAAAAGTTGTCTACTGAGATGAGAGAGCACCGCGGAGCCGCTTGGGAGGCGATTGTCGACCAAGCAGGCGAAAACGATACGTCGCTTCATCATCTATGTAGGCAACTTAGTCGTGAAAAGGCTCCCGTTTATCCCTTGCTTAATAGTGAGGGTAAACGATGCTTTGTTGCGAAAGACCGTGCTGAGATCCTTGCGGAGCACATGGAGGGACAGTTCTCTCCTCACCCCGCTGATCCTGCCGTCTGTGAACATCATAGTCTTATCGAAGACCGCGTTCGGAGTTTCATTGAGGGCCCACTGCCGTCGCCCGAGGGTGTGATTTTTATCTCGCCCTCCGAGACGCGCAGGACAGCTTTGCGCTTACCAAAACGCAAGGCGCCGGGCCCCGATGGCATCCCGAACTTGGCATTGGCCATGCTGCCCAAAAGAGCCATGGTTGTAATGACCAGGCTCTTTAACGGCATACTTCGCACGGCGCATTTCCCTAACACCTGGAAACTGGGCAAGGTGATCGTTATACCGAAACCCGGTAAAGACCGCCGCTATCCCGCGAGTTATCGTCCGATTACGCTGTTGTCTAACACAGCGAAGCTGTTCGAGCGGCTGGCGTTGAGGCGGCTCTGCCCGTCAATTAAACTGAGAGACGAGCAGTTCGGCTTCCGCGCTGGTCACTCGACTACGCTCCAACTGACACGGGTGATCCACCACTTGACCAACGAGGCCAATTGCGGTCGGCAGACGGTCGGAGTCTTCCTCGATATCGAGAAGGCGTTCGACCGTGTGTGGCACGCGGGTCTCGTGTTCAAACTGTTGGATACGCCCGTGCCGGCGCTGTTAGTTAGACTAATAGCGTCATTCCTGGACGGTCGCCAATTTTATATGGCGGTCGAAAACGTCACCTCTGCCCTGCGCCCCATTCGTGCGGGTGTGCCGCAGGGCAGCTGTCTCTCGCCTATTCTATACGCGGTCTACACCGACGACATTCCCACTCTAGAGGGCCACCTCAAAGAGTGGGAGCGCGATGTAGATCTTGCGCTGTTCGCAGACGACAGTGCTTACTTCTCGTCGTCATATCGACCTAAACTTGCAGCTGCTAGGATGCAACGCCTATTGGACCTGCTCCCAACGTGGCTGGATAAGTGGCGCATGGCCGTCAATGTCGGCAAGACGGTCGCTACACTTTTCAGCCGCACTCATACCATGCTGCCGCCGCCTCTCCAATTCCGTGGTCGGGTGGTGGAATGGCAGACCTCGGTTAGGTACCTTGGATGCCACATCGATCGCACGCTGCGTATGGGCGCGCAGGTGGACCACTCGGTCAACCAGGCGCGTGGCGCTCGTGCGATTCTCCGACCGATGTTGGTATCTAAACTACCGACTTCAACGAAACTTAGGCTCTACAAAACATACATCCGCTCGCGGCTCACTTATGCGGCGCCAGCATGGTATGTCCTGGTTTCAGAGTCCAACCGCAAGCGTCTCCGCGCGCAGCAGAATCTGGCCCTTCGAACTATCGTTGGAGCCGGTCGCTACGTGCGGAACGCTGTGCTGGAGCGGGACCTGAAAATCGAGCCACTAGATGAGTTTGTGGTCCGGTTAGCTCGGCGTATGTACGACCGGGCTGATAATGGGCTGCATGCTCATCTCAGGGGCTTTGCGCCCCTCCATGCCCGTCCTCCAGAGGGCAGGCCGCTCCCTAGGGAGCTCCTGCCCCAGGCCTCCGACCAACAGGAGGCCTAAGACATCCTAGCACAGGTCGTTTGACGACCACAAGCCACAACACCGCTTGCTTAGCGGGGTGACATCACCGGGGGGCTGTTGACCCCCTGAGACTGCCCGGGTAATGAAGGATGCTTCGAAACCCGAATTCCCCTTCTTTTGTTACTTGTACATTGAAGGGACGACCACGTGTTGTTGTTGGTGTTGTTATTTTTATTGAATAGTATTTTTTCTGTTATAATTGTGAAACGTTTTATTGAGTCCTGCGAGTTATTTACTTATGTGCGAATCACTGTTTAAAATAAGCTGAACATCCACAAACGCAAGAGCATAAGGTCAGTGAACTTTAATTTAATATTGTAGATTTTGTGGTTATTGTTTA
>DVQD01000014.1:0-10542 GCA_018239605.1 Pyrrhopyge kelita
TCATACATTTCACGATTTTATAACAAATTCCAAAAATAAAACATTTTTATTTATAGCTGATTTTTTGAACAAAGCTTTGACTAAACAAACAGTGGATCAAATTTATTTAAATAGATTTGAAATATTACATAATATTTATAAAAGTAAACAGGTAAATAATAAATAAAAATAGTAAAAGTACTAATTTACAATCTTTGTCAAGAGTTATAGATTGTTTAGACAATGTTAGTACTTTGTGGAACAAACTCTTCGCTACTGAACCCAGCATTTATGAACATTATTTATGCTCTTCAGAAAATTGCCAAAATTATAGAAAAAATGTACCTGTTTTAGCTGTAAATTATAGTTTATTGTATGTTTCTGGATTTGGTGTTCTAGAAAAGGCACTTATTTTTATGGGTATTACAAAAGATTTATACTGTAAATATTGTAAAAAAACCAATTTAATTTGCTCAAGAACACTTAATGAATACATTTACATCGAATTGGACGTGAAGACAATGAGAGATAAAGAATCGAAGAAATGTAAATTACGTGATTTTCCTAATTATCTATACATAGTTGAAAATAATCTAGAGGGTGAAAAAAAAAATTTACAGTATCGGTATGTATATTCTTACTACTTTTTTTTTATTAATCACTTAATAATTTTCGTTGTATTTATTTTTTTATATGTTTTTCAGTTTATCTGGAGTAATTGGATATCAAAATAACAATTATATTGGTTATTGTAAAAACTTATCTGGTTCGTGTAAAAAATTTTAATAATTTGTTACTACAACCTGCGTCTATTGGAGACTCTACGCCTATTACACCTCATGGGATTCTTTATATTTTAAGTTAGTTTGTAACTAAATGATTAAAAAAGTCAATAGTAATTTATATGTTAATTAAAAATAATTAATAATCAATGGTCATTAAAATAATAATTCATAAAGAGAGAGGAGACTAATTAAGTTATAAATTATATTAATAAGCAAATTGTTATTGTAGCTTTATTAATACTTACAATTAATATTAGTATTTACAGAGAGAGTCCTTTAATAATTTGTTAACTAAATTAAATATTACTAGATTTGATAAAATTAAATAAATGTTTAATAAAAATTTCGAAATTACTGAGTCTGATAGAAAAAATTTAAAAGTCGTTCCTACTAAAACACCTTGAATTTTTTACTTATACTTACTTGATGTTAAATTAATGCTTGTAATTTAGTGAGCCTGAGTAGATCATCGGGTCATATTTTTTTATGCTTGGCGTAAAGTTTTTAAATAAATCCTCTTTTCATCAGTTTAAAAAATTTTATTAAAATATTTTATTATTATATATAATTTTATAAAATATTTTATTTTACAACATTTATGTGGGATACGGGGTGTTGCACAATAAATACTTCTTAATTGTTTTAGCACTTTTAATTTCGTCTTTCTTATTATTGCGTCGCGTCCTATCGCCTTTAACACCTTTTTCCAACAACCACTTCCTCGCGCCCTTCCTTTCCGCTCCTCCTTCCTCCTTCAGTATCATGCTTACTCACTCACACCTTGCACTCTTACCTCGTTAGCTCTCTATCATGCATCGTCTTACGTTCCGGTTCCCACATTCGGCCATCCGACATTCATGTCTGTCCTCAGACATGCCATCATTCAGATACCATCTCCACATCTTACACAATCTCCATTCATCTTCACTGACATCCTTATATCTAAACATAAATTATTTATTTTAACATAAATTATTTATTTAACCTTTAACTTAACAACCAGATTTAGTGAGAACACTATTCTTAATTACAAACATTGTAAACAGCATCATCTCTTATAATAACTTTACAGTTTATAATTTACTTTAAATAAACCACCAACATTAATCTTAACATAAAAAGTTTAGTCTATACAATACAATATAAATGAACCACTTAGGAGCACTTGAGTGTCTTAACATCTAGGCTTACTTAACAAAACATAACACTGGCTTATAAACTTCAAATTAATTATCAAATAAATAGAGTAAGTTCTATATAAACAAAGCACAAAGGTTTACACTTAGTTACATATGCAAAACAGATTTGAACCAATTACTCTAGTGTAATCCAACAGGTAAACATGAACAAATAAACAAATTAAATAAATAAGTCATACACTCTTACTTCACTCATTCATACTTCCTCTCAACAGTCAACTCATACTTACATATCACTACTCGGTGTCCTTCTTAGGCCATCTTTTCATTCCATCTGCAGAACAAGTAGTTTTCCTAGGACCTTCCATGGTCACATCATCCTTCTCAACATCGTATCTATCCTTGCCTTTCACTCGGACTATTTTGTATGGTCCGAAGTATTTCAATTTTAGTTTTAAACCTGGTCCGAACTGGGTTCTCCTTATTGCCACTCTATCTCCCAACTCATACTTTGTACTTTCTTTCCTCTTCTTATTAAAATTTTTCAAGTTTTCTTCCTGAATCTTTAGAATCTGAGTTTTGGCTTCCTTTCTTAGTTCCTCTCTCTCCTCATTAAATTTTTCTAAATTTTCTTGCTGTAATAAATTCATTAAATGGATATCTTCCTTGGATCTCATTGTAACACCTGTCAATAATTGGAATGGACTAGTATGTATACTTCTTTGGAATGTACTATTTAATGCCCGCTGTAATCTACTAATATGTTTGTACCAAACACATGGATCCTCAACACACAACTTGGTGAGAGTTGGCTTTATTATCCCATTTATTCGCTCCACCTGCCCATTTGCTCTTGGAACACCTGTTGTAATCTTTATGTGCTTGATATTCTCATACTCGCAGTATTCCTGAAACTCATGACTGGTGAAAGCTGTACCTCTGTCAGATATTATCCTTTCTGGATTCCCGAATGTCTGTTGGTGCATCTTAAGCTTATCTAAGGTTTCACTGCTGGATGTACTTTTTGTAGGATACAACCACACAAATTTAGTGAAAGCGTCTACTATGGTAAGTATGTGATTAGACCTTTTCTTTGTTTCTGTCATAGGACCTATGTGATCTAGGTGAATGGTATTCAGTGGATAACTCTCTTTTTCAATGGGGTTTAAGAAACCTTCTTGTTTACCTTGTTTCTTTGTTGCAAGCAAGCAGGGTATGCAGCTTACAATAAAGTCTTCAATTTTCTTATCAACGTCTTTGATGTAAAAATCTCTAGATATAAGTTCTTTCATTTTTCTTTTAGTAAAATGACCATTGCCATGCACTCTTCTTATTATTTCGTTTTCCATGCTTCTTGGTATTACCAACTGCTTCTGTAAACCCTTAAATAAAATATCATTTTCTAACCAGTAGTCAAGATAGCTGTTTTCTTTTAAAATGTCTCTAATAGCCTTCAAACCTTCGTCCTGGAGTTGCGCTTTTTTAACTTGATCGTGCAGGTTAACCACAACAGCTGAAATGTAAGGATACCTGCTTAGTGCATCTACATGTCTCATCCTGGTACCTCTTCTATGTTCCACTTCAAAATCATATTGATCTAGAAATAAGACCCACCTTGCAATCTTAGCAGATAAATCTTTCTTTTTTAAAGTTAATGCAAATGCTTGACAGTCAGTGACAATCTTGAAGTGTATGCCATATAAATAGTGACGAAATTTCTTAACTGCTTCTATAATGGCAAGGGCTTCTAACTCGTAACTAGGATATTTCTGTTCCACATCGTTCGTTTTCCGACTCATATACTGTATAGGATGTAAACCACTGTTGGGGTGTGACTGAAACAATATTGCAGAGTACGCAATGTTGGATGCATCTGTATGTACTTCCGTTGGTAACCTGGGATTATAAATCTTCAACACGGGACCACTTGCTAATCTCCGTTTCAGAATATTAAAGGCATCACGTTGCTCGTCCTCAAATATGAAAGCAGCATTTTTCTTAATTAAATTGGTTAATGGTCTTGCAATCTGTGCATAATTTTCTATGTACTTTCTGAAGTATGAAGTAAGGCCGATGAAACTTTGAACCTGTTTAATATTTCTTGGTTCTGGATATCTAAGAACAGCGTCCGTCTTCTCTGAGCTAGGACGAATCTCACCATTCTGTATGCAATGACCAAGATATTCTATTTTATTACATATTAACTTTGCTTTTTTCATTTGCAATCCATAGTCTGAAGCAACCGATAGAACTTCTTTCAATTTTTGTACCGCTTGATTTTCATCCATGGCTGGAATAATAATGTCATCTATGAATATCAGCATTATGCCTTTCTGAATTAAATCTCTGAAAATAATTGATACAAATCTCATGAAGTACTTGGGGCAGTTGGATAGTCCAAATGGTGCTCTCAAGAACTCGAACTGGCCATGATGGGTAACAAATGCAGTATATCGTATTGATTCTTCACTTACTCTCAAATGAAAGAACCCATTTTTCAAATCAATCACACTGAACACTCTATGATCCCTCAACTTGTCAATTAAGTCTTCTATAACTGGAAGTGGATATTCATCTTTGATTATTTTCTTATTTAACTGCCTGTAATCGACACAGACACGAGTAGACCCATCTTTTTTTTTAACCAACACCAAGGGACTTGCATATTCCGAAAAACTTACCCTTATGATACCATTATTTAACCATTCTGTTACCTGGTCCTCAACTATTTCTTGTTCTTTCAATGATATACGTCTTGGTTTCTGAGCAACAGGAACATCATCCCTCAAAATAATTTGAAGTTGAATAGGCACCTCTTTCGTCTGTTTCGGCTTGTAGTTCTCAACACATTGTAAGATAGATTTTTTGATAGCTGGATCCACCGTTCGACCTACAACAACATCCACATCTACAGAAAAACAATTCATACGTCTCAACCATCCTTCCCCGGAGGGCCAAAACGACACATTCCCTTCATTCATAACCATGGTTACACTAGAGAGAAATTCATGACCTAAAATTAAAGAATACGGCATAGAGTCTCTAATAACAACGTGAAATGTAATCCGTTCGTAACACCGTCCATCTATCATAGCACTAATCGCGAATTTGCCCAGCGAATATACCGGTTTCAGTCCAAGACCCGACAACACAACACAGTCTTCCTCCATTGTCGGTCGTCCAATCAGGTCGTAAAAGTCCTCCGACATCAAGTTTACGTCGCTTCCTGAGTCTATCAGCGCCTTTCCTTCTATATTTTCGATAAAAATACTCATAATCGGCTTGCCCGGCTTCTTATTTGGTTCATTTGCGATTTGCATAACCTCTTTGTGTACATTATGTTGACAGTTGACAATGTCATTCTCGCTGTCAGTCATACCAACCGAAGGAACGTAATCTGTAGCGAACATCGCGCATTTTGAAGCGTTTGGATTGGTCGGTGGTCGGCCATGTTTACTCGAACGCCATCCGTCAGATTGGCTGCCCTGCTGATCATCGTTGCCGGTCGATCGAGTCACGAACCTTTCCGAATGCTTCCGAACATCTCCGGGTTTTTCCGTCGTCGCGCACTTCGTTGCAATATGGCCGAATTCATTGCACTTAAAACATTTTAAGCCTTTATCCTTGTGAGGGCAATTTACCGATGCATGCTTTAATTCTCCACAGCTAAAACACCGTAACTCTCTGTGGGGTTGCCTCTTCTCTCGTCTAACAGATTCATGAACTTGATTACGTTGCGATTCTTTTCTAATTTTCATTTTATCTTTAATTACTTCGTATATTTTTAATTTTTCCTTAAGCTCACCATAACTCGTTACGCCATACAGCATCATCTTATTTGTTTCTAAGTCCTGAATTCCATCAATAATGTATTTAATAGCCACATAATCGGGTATTTTACCCCTTTTTCCGAGCTCTTTCATAATTAAAACGTAATCTAAGCAGCTTTCATGTGCCTTTTTTTTCCGCGCACTTATCAGCTCATGTACTGTCTTCTGATCTAACGTGTCCGGAAACTCCTTGGATATAGCTTGCTTTAGCTCGGACCACGTTTTAAATGGCCTCTCACTTCTTAACCATAGCGCTGCCGTCCCACTCAGGGATCTACGTGCGATGACTAATTGTTGTAATGGCGTCCACTCAAATATCTCAGCGTTGTCTTCTATGTCTTGAATCCATCGGCTAACCGGATAGGTATTGTCTTGCCCCGAAAAGCCAGATATTAAATCTTCTGTATACTGAACGCCTCTGATCGAAAACTCTTCGCCGTATTTTGCCATTTTTCTTATACGCCGCACGCGCCGACGCCACCACGTGCCGCGATAAAATGTTTCTTCGTAATTCGTTGAAATTACGCCTTCGTCTTTTTCCGTATCCCGGACGAGCCCCCAAAATTGTGGGATACGGGGCGTTGCACAATAAATACTTCTTAATTGTTTTAGCACTTTTAATTTCGTCTTTCTTATTATTGCGTCGCGTCCTATCGTCTTTAACACCTTTTTCCAACAACTACTTCCTCGCGCCCTTCCTTTCCGCTCCTCCTTCCTCCTTCAGTATCATGCTTACTCACTCACACCTTGCACTCTTACCTCGTTAGCTCTCTATCATGCATCGTCTTACGTTCCGGTTCCCACATTCGGCCATCCGACATTCATGTCTGTCCTCAGACATGCCATCATTCAGATACCATCTCCACATCTTACACAATCTCCATTCATCTTCACTGACATCCTTATATCTAAACATAAATTATTTATTTTAACATAAATTATTTATTTAACCTTTAACTTAACAACCAGATTTAGTGAGAACACTATTCTTAATTACAAACATTGTAAACAGCATCATCTCTTATAATAACTTTACAGTTTATAATTTACTTTAAATAAACCACCAACATTAATCTTAACATAAAAAGTTTAGTCTATACAATACAATATAAATGAACCACTTAGGAGCACTTGAGTGTCTTAACATCTAGGCTTACTTAACAAAACATAACACTGGCTTATAAACTTCAAATTAATTATCAAATAAATAGAGTAAGTTCTATATAAACAAAGCACAAAGGTTTACACTTAGTTACATATGCAAAACAGATTTGAACCAATTACTCTAGTGTAATCCAACAGGTAAACATGAACAAATAAACAAATTAAATAAATAAGTCATACACTCTTACTTCACTCATTCATACTTCCTCTCAACAGTCAACTCATACTTACATATCACTACTCGGTGTCCTTCTTAGGCCATCTTTTCATTCCATCTGCAGAACAAGTAGTTTTCCTAGGACCTTCCATGGTCACATCATCCTTCTCAACATCGTATCTATCCTTGCCTTTCACTCGGACTATTTTGTATGGTCCGAAGTATTTCAATTTTAGTTTTAAACCTGGTCCGAACTGGGTTCTCCTTATTGCCACTCTATCTCCCAACTCATACTTTGTACTTTCTTTCCTCTTCTTATTAAAATTTTTCAAGTTTTCTTCCTGAATCTTTAGAATCTGAGTTTTGGCTTCCTTTCTTAGTTCCTCTCTCTCCTCATTAAATTTTTCTAAATTTTCTTGCTGTAATAAATTCATTAAATGGATATCTTCCTTGGATCTCATTGTAACACCTGTCAATAATTGGAATGGACTAGTATGTATACTTCTTTGGAATGTACTATTTAATGCCCGCTGTAATCTACTAATATGTTTGTACCAAACACATGGATCCTCAACACACAACTTGGTGAGAGTTGGCTTTATTATCCCATTTATTCGCTCCACCTGCCCATTTGCTCTTGGAACACCTGTTGTAATCTTTATGTGCTTGATATTCTCATACTCGCAGTATTCCTGAAACTCATGACTGGTGAAAGCTGTACCTCTGTCAGATATTATCCTTTCTGGATTCCCGAATGTCTGTTGGTGCATCTTAAGCTTATCTAAGGTTTCACTGCTGGATGTACTTTTTGTAGGATACAACCACACAAATTTAGTGAAAGCGTCTACTATGGTAAGTATGTGATTAGACCTTTTCTTTGTTTCTGTCATAGGACCTATGTGATCTAGGTGAATGGTATTCAGTGGATAACTCTCTTTTTCAATGGGGTTTAAGAAACCTTCTTGTTTACCTTGTTTCTTTGTTGCAAGCAAGCAGGGTATGCAGCTTACAATAAAGTCTTCAATTTTCTTATCAACGTCTTTGATGTAAAAATCTCTAGATATAAGTTCTTTCATTTTTCTTTTAGTAAAATGACCATTGCCATGCACTCTTCTTATTATTTCGTTTTCCATGCTTCTTGGTATTACCAACTGCTTCTGTAAACCCTTAAATAAAATATCATTTTCTAACCAGTAGTCAAGATAGCTGTTTTCTTTTAAAATGTCTCTAATAGCCTTCAAACCTTCGTCCTGGAGTTGCGCTTTTTTAACTTGATCGTGCAGGTTAACCACAACAGCTGAAATGTAAGGATACCTGCTTAGTGCATCTACATGTCTCATCCTGGTACCTCTTCTATGTTCCACTTCAAAATCATATTGATCTAGAAATAAGACCCACCTTGCAATCTTAGCAGATAAATCTTTCTTTTTTAAAGTTAATGCAAATGCTTGACAGTCAGTGACAATCTTGAAGTGTATGCCATATAAATAGTGACGAAATTTCTTAACTGCTTCTATAATGGCAAGGGCTTCTAACTCGTAACTAGGATATTTCTGTTCCACATCGTTCGTTTTCCGACTCATATACTGTATAGGATGTAAACCACTGTTGGGGTGTGACTGAAACAATATTGCAGAGTACGCAATGTTGGATGCATCTGTATGTACTTCCGTTGGTAACCTGGGATTATAAATCTTCAACACGGGACCACTTGCTAATCTCCGTTTCAGAATATTAAAGGCATCACGTTGCTCGTCCTCAAATATGAAAGCAGCATTTTTCTTAATTAAATTGGTTAATGGTCTTGCAATCTGTGCATAATTTTCTATGTACTTTCTGAAGTATGAAGTAAGGCCGATGAAACTTTGAACCTGTTTAATATTTCTTGGTTCTGGATATCTAAGAACAGCGTCCGTCTTCTCTGAGCTAGGACGAATCTCACCATTCTGTATGCAATGACCAAGATATTCTATTTTATTACATATTAACTTTGCTTTTTTCATTTGCAATCCATAGTCTGAAGCAACCGATAGAACTTCTTTCAATTTTTGTACCGCTTGATTTTCATCCATGGCTGGAATAATAATGTCATCTATGAATATCAGCATTATGCCTTTCTGAATTAAATCTCTGAAAATAATTGATACAAATCTCATGAAGTACTTGGGGCAGTTGGATAGTCCAAATGGTGCTCTCAAGAACTCGAACTGGCCATGATGGGTAACAAATGCAGTATATCGTATTGATTCTTCACTTACTCTCAAATGAAAGAACCCATTTTTCAAATCAATCACACTGAACACTCTATGATCCC
The DNA here is from genome assembly GCA_018239605.1 of Pyrrhopyge kelita. Classification (NCBI taxonomy): domain Eukaryota; kingdom Metazoa; phylum Arthropoda; class Insecta; order Lepidoptera; family Hesperiidae; genus Pyrrhopyge; species Pyrrhopyge kelita. The sequence continues at coordinate 9,369 of DVQD01000014.1, forward strand.
TCAACTTGTCAATTAAGTCTTCTATAACTGGAAGTGGATATTCATCTTTGATTATTTTCTTATTTAACTGCCTGTAATCGACACAGACACGAGTAGACCCATCTTTTTTTTTAACCAACACCAAGGGACTTGCATATTCCGAAAAACTTACCCTTATGATACCATTATTTAACCATTCTGTTACCTGGTCCTCAACTATTTCTTGTTCTTTCAATGATATACGTCTTGGTTTCTGAGCAACAGGAACATCATCCCTCAAAATAATTTGAAGTTGAATAGGCACCTCTTTCGTCTGTTTCGGCTTGTAGTTCTCAACACATTGTAAGATAGATTTTTTGATAGCTGGATCCACCGTTCGACCTACAACAACATCCACATCTACAGAAAAACAATTCATACGTCTCAACCATCCTTCCCCGGAGGGCCAAAACGACACATTCCCTTCATTCATAACCATGGTTACACTAGAGAGAAATTCATGACCTAAAATTAAAGAATACGGCATAGAGTCTCTAATAACAACGTGAAATGTAATCCGTTCGTAACACCGTCCATCTATCATAGCACTAATCGCGAATTTGCCCAGCGAATATACCGGTTTCAGTCCAAGACCCGACAACACAACACAGTCTTCCTCCATTGTCGGTCGTCCAATCAGGTCGTAAAAGTCCTCCGACATCAAGTTTACGTCGCTTCCTGAGTCTATCAGCGCCTTTCCTTCTATATTTTCGATAAAAATACTCATGATCGGCTTGCCCGGCTTCTTATTTGGTTCATTTGCGATTTGCATAACCTCTTTGTTTACATTATGTTGACACTTGACAATGTCATTCTCGCTGTCAGTCATACCAACCGAAGGAACGTAATCTGTGGCGTTACCATTCAATTCGCCTGAGATTGGCGCATGCGCAGCAGTAGTCATATCAGTGACGTGATATGTAATTGTTTAAAAAAATTAATTATAGCAATAAATACGATCGGACAAACGTTTTTTTTGATCGGACAAACGATAACAGATTAAAATTTAATAAAAAAAAAAAAGTTCACATATCGACACTTTAGGTGCTGAGTTGAGAAAAATTTTGAAAAATTATTTTAAAAAAAATGAACAACGGACAAACAATAAAATTAATCGGACAATCACGGACAAACGACGGACAAACGAATGAGCAAA
>DVQD01000015.1:0-10280 GCA_018239605.1 Pyrrhopyge kelita
ACTTGTTTTTTAAATAACCCAGGACGAGTATTTATCAAATCCAATTTTTTAAAGTTTTTATTATAGCTGAGCATCATCTGATACATAGGTGAGCGTTTACCAGCATTAGTGCGACATTTAGCAATAGCAAAAAATGGCTTTTCTTTACGCATAGAAATTCGATGAGGTACAGTATAATATAATTTATCGTTAAGAGGTATGCAGTCGTATTTACCATGGTAAATGTCATCATTTACTTTGAATGGTTAATCATTTCTTCATCACGGCTTAGAGAACAAAGGATTGGACTTTGAACTCATTAGATAACGTCCGTACTGTCGTGCTCCTACAGAACGTAACGCCAAAATTGAATTGTATTGAAATTGTAAGTAATTGAATTGAAACGTACGTCTAAAAATTGTGTGGTGTAGTGGTAGGACGACGAACACACAAAGCTGGTGATGTGAGATCGTTTCCCGCGGCTATAATTTTTATTTTTAACTACATGTTTTAATTTTTTCCTTTAAATTTTGTTATACAAATTTATCGAAAAATTCTGTAAAGGAAAAAAATAAATAAATAAAAAAAGGGAAAGAATTGAAACAAACAACTTAATTGAGGAAAGGGAAAGAATTGAAACAAAAAACTTAATTGAGAATGGCATCAGCAACTAGGATTTGCCACGGATGTAAAAACAAACTACCAAAAAAGGAATACATGACATGCGCATTATGCAAATTAGGATATGATTTGCCATGCTCCAACATAACACCTAAACAGTTTGCTCTAATGGATGAAGTCGGCAAAAGTAATTGGAACTGTCTGGAATGCCGTAGTAAACTACCCAAATCGGATAATTCCAACACCCCGGTGCGTGCAACAAATAGGCCAGTGACTTCTGACGATGAGCATAGTCTCGGCGGTGATAGTAATGTTACCCTCCGCTTAAAAAAGCAACGCTCAAAGTCCGATGGAAGTGAGTCCTATGTTACGGAGGACAAATTACGCACAATTATTAAACAGGAAATAACGCAAACCATCAAGCAGCTAGTCTCCGAACACCTTACAAATATTGCCCAACAAATATCTGGCTTTCACGAATCTCTTTCATTCTTTAACAAACAATATGACGAACTCGCACAGTCAATAAAAGAAAGGAATGAAGTCATTGCCGGTTTAGTAGCGAAGAATGATATTCTAGAAACGCAAGTGAGGAGTTTTAAGAACAGAATGGAGCAAGTGGAACAAAATATGCGTGCTCCTAATATTGAAATCAATGGAATTCCTGAGCACAAATCCGAAAATCTCGTGAAAACTGTAGAGCAGCTCGGTAGAATTGTTGGAAGTCCCTTTATAGAAAACGACATCCAACACGTAACACGCATAGCGAAACTCAATAGGGAAAATAACCGCCCTCGCTCTGTTATCGTCAAACTATGCAGTCAGCGCCGTCGTGATGAGTTGCTAGCGGCAGTCAGCAAGTTTAACAGAAAGAATCATGAAAGGAAATTAAATTCTGAACATCTAGGAATAGGAGGGCCTGCTGTCCCTATATTTGTATCCGAGCACTTAACCCCGACGAACAAACATCTTCATGCAGCTGCTCGAATGAAAGCAAAGGAGACAGGATTTAAGTTTATTTGGGTAAGGAACGGAAAGATATTTGCAAGAAAGGATGAACAGCATCACGTTGTTTACATTAAAGAAGAAGAACATTTGAAGTTAATAGCCTAGTGTTATTATTAATTATAATGTTATAGTAGCTTATCCTAAAAATGTCTGTACAAATTTACTATCAAAACGTCAGAGGTTTGAGAACCAAGACGGAGGAAGTCCTTAAGAATATCTCATTGAATAACTACAGTTTGATAGTCTTTACCGAAACTTGGTTAAATAGTAATATCCAGAATAGTGAATTTATAGACAAGCGTTATGTCGTATATAGAAAGGATCGCTCATGTTCGACGAGCTCCAAGAGAGACGGAGGGGGTGTCATGATTGCAGTATCAAAACAGATTCCTTCCTGCAGACATTTAAACTGGGAAAGCCAGGCGGAGGCCCTTTCAGTCTCAATTGAAGTCAAAACTAATAATTCTAGGAAAAAAATAACAATCTGCGCAGTATACCTTCCTCCACCAGTCTCGTTCGAAGATTTGTCTAGATTTTTGGAACACACCTCCAATATTGTAGACCAATCGGATCAAATTATAATACTGGGTGACTTCAACTTAAGTTTTATTGGCTGGTCTAGAGGGTCTAGTGGTCACTCATGTAGCGCCACAAATTACCATTCAAAACTAGGACGGTCACTTATTGATTTTATGTCTATCAATAACCTGTCTCAAATGAACGATGTACTTAATGTGGATGGTAAAATATTGGATCTTGTTGTTACCGACTGCGAACAAGTGAAGGTAATGAAATCTTTTAATGTTTTAAGCAAAGTTGACGTAAGGCACCCACCTATTTTAATATCTATACCACAACTAGCACCTGATTTCTTAAAACCCTTAACGATTCCTAGATTTAACTATTTTAGAGCCGATTACAGTAAAATCATATCATACATGAGAACTATTAATTGGACCGCAAAGCTAGCGGGTTGTCAAAATGTTAATGAAATGACCGAAGTGTTCTATGATTTGATTAACGTGGCTATAGATTCTTACACCCCTAAAACAAAACCCAGACACAGTAAGCTTTTCCCCCGTGGTTTAGTAATTTTTTGATAAAGATTATTTTGGAAAAAATAGATTGAGACGTAAATTTATTAAATACAGAAATCCACGTGACCAACTTGAATTTGAAATACTACGTGACCGTTCCCATAAATTAATTGACCAATGCCTTCTTAACTATAAGAGAAAAGCAGAAACCAACATTTGTAATAACCCAAAAACATTCTGGCGCTTTGTAAAAGATAGAAGGAGGGGAGAGACAACAATACCGTCAGTTATGTACCAGGGAAATAAGATTGCAACTACCGGACAACAAATAGCCCAAATGTTCGCAAATAACTTTTCGTCTGTATTTAGTAATGCTGTATTAACTAATGACGTAGATCTATTACCTAGTGACGCCATATTAAGTCGCATAAAAATTACGGAACGTGACATTATGCGTACAATTAAAAAACTTGATATTCTTAAAGGAGCAGGACCAGACGAAATCCCCACTATTTTTGTTAAACGCTGCGGTGCTGCCTTGGCCTTACCACTGTCTATAATTTTCAACCGCTCTTTAATTGATGGGGTTTTTCCAGATATGTGGAAATCCTCCAAAATAGTCCCTGTATTCAAAAAAGGGGTCACAAACAATGCTTGCAATTATAGACCTATTTCAATACTATCTTGTATTCCGAAGTTGTTCGAATCTCTCTTATGCCCATATATAACACGTCACCTAAATACTGTCATTTCCGAGCATCAGCACGGATTTAGAAGAGGGCACTCTATTGAAACAAACTTAGTATCGTTTACATCATATCTCTGTAAAGAGGTTGATGAAGGCCGAGAAGTGGACACGATTTATATGGACTTTTCGAATGCCTTTGATAAAGTCTGTCATGCTCGACTAATTAATAAACTAAGAGGATATGGCATTAGTGGTTCCTTGCTTCACTGGTTTCGCTCTTATTTAGCAAAAAGACTCCAGTTTGTGGTAGTGAATGGGTACAGATCACAGGAATATATCGCCGTCTCAGGTGTACCACAGGGATCTCATCTCGGTCCTGTCCTTTTTTCTGCTTTTATAAATGATATTACAATGGTAATTAAAAACAGCCAATTCTGCCTCTTTGCAGACGATTTAAAAATATACAGAAAAGTAACATCTACAATAGACATAGAGCTTATTCAAAGCGATCTAAATAGAATAAGTGCGTGGTGTGATTCTAATGGAATGATAATTAACACAAAGAAATCCCATCACATTAAATTCTCGAGGAAGCTTAAACCTCTAATGTCTACATATATATTAAATGGAGACATAATGCAACAAGTGACTGAAATCCGGGACCTAGGGGTTATAATGGATAGTAATCTCAAATTTAAAGCACATACAGACATGATTGTGAAGAAAGCCGCAAAAACACTTGGGTTTTTGAAAAGAAACTCCAAAGGTTTTTTGTCCTCTAGAACGAAAATTATTCTGTTCAATTGCTTAGTTCGCAGCCAGCTTGAATTTGCATCGGTGGTTTGGGGTCCCCACTATATTACTTACTGCCAGAGAATTGAAAATATACAGCGTGCATTTACAAAATACCTAGCATTCCAATCCCGAGGCATATCCCACCGTACAACCTATGATTTGCGTCTCAAACATTTTAATATGACATCTCTGAGTAAGCGACGGTCGTTAAAAAATATAATATTTTTAAAAAACATCATATCTGGATCCTTAAAATGTAACCACTTACTCCAGCAAGTCAATCTAAAGATCCCATATAATTATCCGCGGCATCCTATTACTACAACTTTTCATGTCACTACAGGTAGAACAAATCTCCAGAAATACTCTCCTTTATCAAAAATGTGTGCTGATTACAATCAAGCTAGTGCTCGCATCAAGGATATTGATATTTTTCATGACACCTGTCTTGGTCTCAAAAGTAAATTAAAATCTAATTAAACTCTTAATATGTATTTTTTATATTATGTTTTAACTGTGTTCCTAATGCAACTTTTTATTTCAAATGGTTAGTAGTATTTTTGTATTTTTATTTTTTATTTTGATTTGTTTGTTTTAACTTTTTAAGCCATTTAACTGCAACAATGTGTATCTGTTTTTATATGATTGTTGTACACGCCTATAATTGGCTTACATACAAGAATTTATTTGATTGTTTGTTAAAATGTAAGTGTTTTGTGTGTTTTGCTGTTGGCATGTGTAATGAATAAATAAATTGTCAGAATTGAAGTCTTCTGTAGCCTTTATGCAGAACTCCGTAGAATCGGTGACCGGTAGAATTTTTTAGATTGGCCTAGAGATGCAAGGACTAATTAAAACAAAAGAAGATTTGCTTCAACTACAGCAAAGATTTAATCAGCTTGACTTAAGAATGAGGGAGTTCGAACAAAGGTCTCGGCTTAATAATATAGAACTTAAAGGAGTTCCGGTAGCCTCCTCTGAAAACCTATTTGAGGTTATGGACAAGGTTGGCAGCCTCATCGACTTTAAGATTCCAAAAGAACAGATAAATTACATAGCTAGGATTCCCATGCGAAGCGACGACCAGAAGAAAACCATCATAGTTTCATTGCACAATAGGTACATTAAAGAAAACTTTGTGGCAGCAGCGAAGAAACGTACCATTAATTCTAAAGACCTTGGATACAAAGATAACCACAGGATCTTCGTCAACGATCACCTGACTCTTGAAAATAAGATGCTGCTTAATAAGGCAAAAAACTTAGCCAGAGAACGGGGTTTCGCTTACATCTGGGTAAAAGGATGCAAAATTTTCGCTCGCAAAAGTCCTACCTCCCATGTATTGACGATAAAGTCCGAAACCGATTTAAAAAAATTTACTTAAAATTGGATGCTACTAACTCACTTTATATGCGCTTACTCTTAATATTATGTTTATTTTACAACTTGCAAACTACTTGCACCAACGATTTGAGAAGCTTTGGCTCACACGCACGCAGAGACCGCGTCTTATCGCTGCCAATGAAATGTTGCTTCGTACTCGTTCTATTGCATGGTTGCAACTTATTATTCTGTCCCACTCTCGATCAACCAGCCATTTGCACTCGCTCTGTTCTATCACACACAACGACTTTTGTCAACACTAATTACACCACACAAGTATTCTATTGCGCGTGTTTACAATATTTTTACGATGCTTTAACCTATTTAAACACTTTAACTTTTAACTTTAATTTAACATTTGTCTCCATAAATGCTTCGGTTCGTTCCTTTGTATATTTTTTGACCAATTTGCCTAGTAGTAGCCTGAGATTACGCTTTAAAAATGATTCTTAAAATATACTATCAAAACGTTCGCGGTTTACGAACTAAAACATCCGCATTTTACCGTAACATTAGTCTCAGTTCTTATGACATAATTTGTTTAACAGAAACGTGGCTAGTTAATAGCATCGTAGACAGCGAACTATTCGACGAGCGTTACATTGTGTGGAGAAGGGACCGTGATTACATCAAAACTAAACAATCACTGGGGGGCGGTGTTTTGATTGCAATCCGTAAAGAGCTTACCGCTCAGGTCCAAGAAGATTGGTCTTCTAATGCCGAAGACTTATGGGTAACCCTGACACTCCACCATCGAAAACCTGCCACGAAATACAATTTACATATTGGTGTGGTTTACATCTGTAATCAAGGAATCGAGTGCTCTTCTTCAATGCAACTGACAGCCTTCTCTGAAAATCTCTCCAAAATAATGTTAAAAAACCCTAGTGATAAATTTTTAATTACCGGAGACTTTAATTTGTCGAATTTATCATGGAATCAATCACCTGATTCTACCTATACCGCTAATAATATTCAAGGTTCTCACCAAATAAATTTCATGGATTGTCTTAATGTATGTAATCTTTCCCAATACAACTTCATCGTTAATGCCAATGGTAGAATTTTGGACCTTATCTTTTGTAACAGTGAAATCAGTGTTGCTCGCTGCGAAAATTCGCTATTACCAGAAGATTCACATCACCCAGCATTATGTATATCAGCCGTATTTGTTCAACTGCATACCCTTCGGACACGTCCCTACACTAAATACCTTTATAACCGTGGCGATTACGACTCAATCATCAAATTTATTAATAATATCAACTGGCACCACGAATTCTCGCTTAGGACATTAAACGATGCAATAATTTTTTTCTATGATATTTTAAATGACTTGAAAAATTCTCATATACCTACGAAAATAGTTACTCCCTCTCAAAAATATCCCCCCTGGTTTAGAACACCGCTTATTAAATTAATAAAGGAAAAAGCTAAATACCACTCCAAATTTAAAATTTACGGTAACCGTTCCGATTATGAGTCGTTTGCCACACTGAGAGATCGTGTTAAGATTCTAGAAAAACAATTGTTCGATAACTACATTTGCTGCATTGAGAAGAATATTTCTGGTAACCCAAGAGCTTTTTGGTCATACATTAAATCCAAGAATCAGCATAACGTGTATCCGTCGGCAATGTGTCTTGGCTCCAATACTTCAGAGAAAGGGGAAGATATCTGTAAAATGTTCAGTGATTACTTCGAATCTACTTTCTTGACTGACACTCATCCTGACTACTCAATCTCGTCTACGGAATACCCTGTCTCCAACATTACAGATATCGCGGACATTGGAGTCACACAGCTGGAGGTACAGAAGCTTTTAGAATCCTTACACATCTATAAATCAGCTGGCCCCGATTCCATTCCTGCCGTATTCATTGTCAAATGCGCCAAGTGTCTAGCTCTTCCTCTATCACTATTATTCAGACGTTCCCTAACAGAAGGTTTTGTACCCGCAATTTGGAAATCAGCACATATAACTCCAATACACAAAAAAGGACCAAAAAACATTATTGAGAACTACAGACCTATTTCTAAATTATGTATATTTGCTAAAATATTAGAGAGGATTGTTCACAAACAAGTTTCCGCTTGTCTAAAACATACATTTAGCTCCGAGCAACACGGATTCATAAAAAGCAGGTCCACAACCTCAAATCTCATTTTGTGTGCTGACTTTATTTCCCAGCATATATCAGAGCCCGCGCAGGTAGATGTGGTATACACTGACTACAGTAAATGTTTCGATAGGATTGACCATCTAATACTTTTACGTAAACTACAGTCAGTAGGCATAAGAGGCAACCTATATAGGTGGTTTACTTCATATATTTACAACAGATCACAAACCGTTGCCTTGAGAGGGTACACTTCTTCAGCCATTATTATTCCTTCGGGTGTTCCTCAAGGATCCATTTTAGGCCCTTTACTTTTTAACATTTTTATAAATGACATTTCTTCATGTTTTACCCATTCAAAAATTTTATTATACGCTGACGACATGAAAATCATGTGCCCGATTAGAACTATCGATTGCACGAAGCGCCTTCAAGATGATCTGTCCAGATTTCAGGTATTTTGCACCGAAAATAAGCTTGATTTAAACGTATCAAAGTGCTACGTGTGTTCATTTACTCGCAAACCAATTCCGGTGATTTTTAATTACAAATTAAAAGACTCCCATATTGCCAGAGTTACCTCAATCCGCGATCTAGGGGTCATCTTTGATTCAAAAATGTTGTTTGATGAACACATCGATTATATCTTGAAAAAAGCATCTAAATCACTTGGTTTTATTCTACGCATGTCTTCCGATTTCAAATCAATAAAAACACTTAAAATTCTATACTGTTCTTATGTAAGAAGTCATCTAGAGTATGCATCACAAGTATGGAACCCTATATACAGTACCTACACTACACGATTAGAACATCTTCAAAAACGTTTCTTGTCCCACCTTCAATTTAAAAGTAAAAAATACGTTCCTCACTATACTTGTCGTTGTCGTAAATTTCATATTCTCCCTCTGCAGGAGAGAAGGCGTATTGCAGATCTTGTGTACTTGTTGAATATTGCAAATGGCTCGGTCGATTGTTCAGAGTTGTTGGGACGTATTCGTTTGTGTGTACCCTATGCGTCCTATAGAAGAGCCTGCTCACTGTATATTCCCGCAAGCCGAACCAACTACTGTCGAAATTGTTATCTATCTCGAGCGAGCAGGCTTTTTAATGAAATTAGCACAAATCTTGATATTGACTTATTTAATACCACAAGCGATCAACTAAAACGACTTATCGCGGCTCAGTTCTTTGGAGCGAATGAGTCTGTTTAGTTGCTGTTAATTGTAGCTTTGTACCTTCTATCCATGTAAACCATATCCATAACTATGTATCGTCTCTATTATCTGTGCACGTTATTTATTAGTCTATTCTGTAACTATCTGTGGAAACTTTTCATTGGCCTTCATGTACCTATTCTTCTTTTATAATTTATTTCTTACATATTTAGCTGTAAGTTTCCCAAAAATTGTAAAAATAAAAAATAAATCTGCATACATGGCCACCTGATCCCAAAGTAAGCATCAAGAGATGTTATGGTAACCTGGCGGTTGATAAACTACATATATACATATAAATACATACTTATATATGTCGGATCGGGAGTAGTATTATCGCTATGTTTATACATAGTGTGGACGTATATAGGGTAATCGAGCAAAGAGAATTAATGAGTACACTATAATCACTTTTAAAGTTACGGTTTACAATGTAACGACTATACTCGAGCCGGGTAAACGAAACGTGGAACAGTTCCTAGTGGAGAGGGCCGATCGCTACCACGGCACAATGGTAAGTGTGTCGCTACGCAGCGATCGTCCACTAGCCAGGCTCTGTTAGCATGAAGTTAGCCGAGTAGCGACGTCATCGCGGCGCCTCTCTCGGATCATGCTGCGTCTCGTTAGTTTTACTTACAAACCAATGCCTCTATCCGACACGGCCATCCTGCGCTACACACGTCCTCGTGTGTTTATTCTGTAATAAAGACATCATAAAGCAATACACAGCGTTCGGTCATTCCTGACACGAAGCTTTATATCTGACTAAGGATCAATAAGAGAAATGAACATAAAGTTCCCATCATAACCAATTATTTTCAGAGAGTTCTACATTGAACATCGAAACTAAATATTTTCATTAAAAAAAAACATAACATTCAACTAAAATTGCTTGAATAACCAGGTACCACTTTTATCAATTGTTTGCCATTAGCAAATCATCGTTAAAGTTTCATAAAACACAAAGCGTGAATCTCATCCGTGGCCTATGGCTTTTCCTTAAAGCCCTCTAACAACTCTCCAAGTTGATTTATTGCATTCCCCTGAATGCCGAGTCCCATGGACTCCAGTCCAACCGAACTAGATTCATCGCCATCACTCAACTCAATCTACTCTACGTCAAGTGGTACTAGGCCCTCAGGCATTCGCCTTAGTCTCCCATGCGCATACTCGTAAATACGTCTGAAATTTAACGCTCTCATACTTAGAGTCAACTGAAGTGCCTTTTTGTAATAAAATTTTAGTGGATGACTAGCAAAAAGTAAAAAGTTTACACGTATTTTTTACTGCTCCGATAAGAGTTACAAACTTGATAAATTATTTGTTATTCTTGGGTCGCTAAGTGTGTCCATAATATTTGACACATATTCGCTCACACTTGATTGCGTTCCCATACCCACTAAACATTAAAAAAACTAAACATTAAACGAAC
>DVQD01000016.1:0-10239 GCA_018239605.1 Pyrrhopyge kelita
AGAAAGACTGTTAACTATACGTAATTATAAAATCTGTTATAACTGTTTTAACAAAGGGCACTATTCAAATATTAAATGTAACTTCACTATGCATTCATCTCATGATAATAATTCTTCTCTTTCAACAAAATAATTTGATGACATTTAAACCCATTTAAAGCGGTTTGGTACTCGAGGCAGCATGCCATTAGTCATCTTATTCTGAAAAAGAGAAGTTGTGTGAAGAACATTGTTGTATAAAAAACTACACCGTTGAGTGTAGAATTCAGAATAGTATTTTATTTTCTTATGATATGAAAAAAGACTTTATGACTGAATATACTTTGTTAGGTTATCATTATGTCAGATTTCAATATTGATTTAAAGAATAAATGTTATTTATACCTCATAGTGGTGTGCTGCGTGAAAGTAGTATGACTACCAAGTTACGCGTAGTTTTCAACGCCAGCGCCCCTACTACATCTGAAGTTTCATGTAATAATATACTTAGTAGGAGCCACTGTTTAGAACGATTTATTCTCCATATTGGGTCCAGGTTATGTAAATGCATTGTCTGCTAAATCTGGACTGTTATAATTAACTCTCTTCCAAGTCTTAATAATCTTCACATTCTCCGTCATGTTATTTGTGACTCGTACAATTCGTTGGAGTTAAGTATATTCACCAACGCTTCAGAACAAGCATATGGTGCTTGTATTTATCTTCGTATCGTCAATAAGCAAGGCGATGTCCAAGTACGGTGCTCGTCGGCAAAGTCGTGTTGCACCAATCACTTTATTCACTTTGACTATAATTGGGGCAGAGTAACAGCTTTCACAACAATTCGTATGTAATGTGGTAATATTCTGACGGCTTGCAATCTTAAATACTAAGCAACAAACAACCCCACCATTACACTTCTCACGCCATTCGGTTTACTCATAAAAAGTGATCGGCGTGATTCACGATACATTTAACAACTAATAAATTAATGTTACTTTAAACTATAATCAATTTCTCCGCTATAATCAATTACTCAATAAAAAACTTATGTAGTGTTATTACAGTTTATAATTTATTATATGAGTAACTGAATCCTTAATAGAATGGGAAATTAACGGAAGTGATTAACAATTTAGTCGACATACAAGTGAAACACCTCTTAATATAAAATCGTTATAATAAATTAACCTATTACTTTATTTCTTTACGTATGTTTATTTAATTAATTATTTTCTTTATTTTCACATTAACATTTTCACAATTAAAATTTTGTAAAACTCAGGAGGCTAGCCACTCATTAAATAAGTTCCGGTTTATCAATAAGTAATTCTTCTAGTTATTTAAACACTGATGAGTTACAGAATGGCTTAAAAATTCATTATTATTCAGTCGCAGAGAGAGTCCTACCTGAATATAATTTATTGTTAGAAAAACATAGTTTATCTAATAAATATTCACTTTTAAAATGTAATCCTTTTCTCGACGGGGATAAAATAATGCGTGTGGGTAGCCGATTATTCCATTCAGCCGTTTTATGATAAAAACACCTCATATTAATACAGTCCACTCATCATTTACTAAACTTTTATTTCGTTACAAACATATATTACAAAATTCATGCATGCCAGGCCGCAATTGTTATTAGGTACAATTCTAAAGTCGTACTTGCCTTTAGGTGGTCGAAATTTAGCGAAAGCGACTTCCCGCATTTGCGTATGATGTCGACGTATGCGAGGACAAACAATTGTCCCCCAAATGGGTAATTTACCATCTGACCGATTGTCGCCAGCTGCTTTCCCATTTCAGAACGTAGGCGTCAATTACGCGGGTCCTATCAGTCCTGCTAGTCGTCAGGGTCGTGAATGTAGATTGGTGAAGGTGTACATCGCGCTCTTTATTTATTTTACGACAAAGGCAATTCATTTGTAGTTGGTAGGTGACCTTACAAGTCATTGTTATCTACAGGCTTTACTGTAGGTTCATGTCTCAAACGGAACAACATTTGTTGGAGCCTATCATGATATTCAAAATTCTTAAAACAAGCAGCTCTTTATCTGAGAATTTAGTAAACGAAGGCATTAACTTTCATTTCATACCTGCCTATGCTCCGCACTTTGGTGGTCTTTGGGAGGCGGGTGTCAAATCGACCAAACACCATTTAGTCCGTGTGTTGGGTAATTGTAATCTAACGTACGAAGAACTTAACACTACGTTAGTTCAGATCGAAGCCATTCTGAACTCAAGGCCGCTTACTCCATTATCATCGGACCCTGAAGATTTGGCACCACTCACACCTGGTCATTTTTTAATAGGACGGCCTCTTACCTCACTTCCAGACAAGGAATGTCCAAACTCTGCGAGTTATTCGACACGCCATCAACTAATTGAGAAGCTTCGGCAACACTTTTGGGCAAGATGGAGTAAAGAATATGTCAGTGAACTTCAGCAGCGAGTCAAATGGCGTTCGTGCAAGGACGCTTTGAGACTCAATTCCTTGGTGCTCATCAAGGAGGACAATTTGCCTCCATTAAAGTGGAAGTTGGGACGCGTGGTGTATTTACATCCCGGTACTGATGGGATAAGCAGAGTGGCAGATATAAGAACTGTATCTGGCGTTATACGACGTGCCTTTACTAAAATTTGCCCTCTACTTGAAGATTCTGGTTGAAAGACAAGCTTTCAACGGCTGGGGGCATGTTCAAGAAGTCAAATTGTTTAATTTGAAGATAATTTTAATATTATATGTATAAGGTTTATAAGAGCCTAATTGTTTCTCAATACGTGTAATCAGTGATTTGCTCTGATCCATTGCCAGGCGCTTGTGTCGGCTGTGTAATGACATTACCTTTTATTATTTCTTACTTGTCTTTTCTTACTGCTGACAGAGGATTAAACCGAGCTGCATCATTCGCGACATATTCAAAGTTTTTCATTTAATTAGCCCTTAATACCTTGTTACCGTATTCGTACATGGTCCATATCGAACCGGATTTAAATCACAATAAGGATTACTGTGGAATTAAAAGTACAAAACGCAAGATTTGTAATACGCCGGGTGAAGAGGTGCACCACGTGGCTACTACGATACGCAAAGTGCCTTTAAGAAAGAAAAAATCAAGTGTTAAGTTTATTATTTAATTATTTCCCCCAACACCGGATATAAGGTATTATTTAAGCTAAATTGTCGCGATATCTAATGTAAGTACCGTTAAATTTTATTGTAATTGTCTGCTAAATTACTTTGCATTTCATTGATTTATCAGTATTAATATCATAGTTAATACATACTTTGTACAGTATGGTAGCCAAGAGTTACGTTGAAATTAGCTATTGATATAACTAAATCATATTTTCGCATTGTAAGTACCACGTTGCACGTGGATTACTTAGTTACAATAGCAGATGATTAGGTACATAATTTAGATTATTATTGCTCGTCATTATAATTTACAGCAGCTTATAAGTTTATTTTGTTAAAATATTTTTGTAAAATCAATATAATTAATTCAAATTGCAGTAAAGTAACAAATAGTGTTTATTCATTGTAAATCTTAGTCTTATGCTATAGTCTACACAATATTAATATAATTTAGTGTAAGCTAACCTTTATTTTTGTATAAATTCCAGGTTGATTGCACACGTTTCCCAAAAATGACTACCACTGCGGAAGGCAAGGATCTCAAAAGAAAGCGAGGCATATTTAAGGGAAGATTAACAATATTTTCTACTTTTTTATCTTCTTTGAAGCCTTCAGAACTTACATCGGTTCAGATAATAGAACTGCAATTACGTGTTGCCAAATTAGAGCAAGTATATAATGAAGAATATGAGCAGGTACAATTAGAGTTAGAGCTTTTAGTTGATAATCCAGAAAGCGAAACATCAGAGAGGACTAAAATCGAGTCCCAATATTATTCTTTAGTAGCACAGGCTAAGGACATGATAAATTCGTACTCTAAGTCTAATGATCAACTTTCTGTGTCCGGCCGTCATTCTTATAATGTGCCTATAAAGTTACCTACAATTCAATTGCCTAAATTTAGCGGTTCTTATGATAATTGGCTCGAGTTCCGTGACACCTTCACTAGTCTTGTTCATAACAATGATGATATTGACGAAATTAATAAATTTCACTACTTGAGGTCATCATTAGACGGGTCAGCAGCGGTTATGATTCAGTCATATGAATTTTCTGCAAAAAACTACAATGTGGCGTGGAAACTTTTATGTGAAAGATTTGATAATAAACGGTTACTTATTAACAATCACGTCGCGGCTTTATTCAACATGGAACAAATTACTAAGGAATCGTCAGTCTTGTTAAAACGCATTATAGATCAGGTAAACAAAAACATTCGAGCACTGAGTGTATTAGGCGAACCTGTTGACAGTTGGGACACTTTATTAATTTACATTATCAGTCGAAAGTTAGATGCAAAGACATTCCGAGAATGGGAAGAGCACAAAGGATGTTTTGATAAAAATCAACCGATTATACTCACTCAGTTTATGCAGTTTATACAAAATCGTGCTGACTTCTTAGAAACGTTAGAATTTTCACGAAACACTACACTGCATCCCATTCACGCACAATCGACATCAAGGAATAACACAAAAATAAAAGCTATGGTCTCATTAGCTAACTCATCGATAATTACGTGTTGTCCAAATTGTAAACAAGATCACAAACTTAATAATTGTCCTCATTTTCTAGCCTTAACTAATAAAGAAAGACTGTTAACTATACGTAATTATAAAATCTGTTATAACTGTTTTAACAAAGGGCACTATTCAAATCAGTGTAAAAAACCAGGGTGTAAATTATGTAAGCGTAAACACCACACACTCATTCACGTTTCCAACATAAACTGCATAGAAAATATTGCATCAACATCTGAGCGCATTGGAGACAATGTCAAGGTCAACGCATCCCCTCTCACTCGCGACAACGGTACTCCCGTAGCCTTGTCGGCGAGTCTCATTGCGCGTACGCACAGTAAGGATTTACAATCAAACAGTTCAAGTAACGTGTTACTGTCGACTGCACTAATCAAGGTGTATGATAGTTATAATCGCGAGCACACTGCTCGCGCCCTGCTTGATTCTGGTAGCTCATCATGTTTAATGACTGAAAGATTGCACAAACTATTGAATTTACCTGTTATTAAAATTAATAAGTCCATTCAAGGAATAAATAAATCATTGTCACGCGTCAGAAAAATGAGTCAAGTTCTCATTAAATCATTGAACGAAGACTTTCATACTAAACTTCAATGTTTTATTTTGCCGACTATTACGGATAATATTCCTAACAATTATATAGATTTAAGAAATTTAAATATTCCTTCAGAGTTTCAGTTGGCCGATCCATACTTTAACCAGCCAGCATCGATAGATATTATCATAGGTGCTGATATATTCTGGAGTTTATTAGGATCAGAAAAAATATTTCTAGGTGACGATAAACCGACGCTCTGTCAAACTAGGCTAGGCTGGCTAGTTTGCGGCCCTGTAAATACCGGCTATATTATGTCGACTTCATCTTCACCTATAAAATGTAACTTCACTATGCATACATATCATGATAACACTTCTTCACCTTTAAATAGTTCTGATGACATCCAAACCCAATTAACGCGGTTCTGGCAGCTCGAAGAAGTAGGCCATCAGTCATCGTATTCTGAAGAAGAAAAGTTGTGTAAAGAATATTTTATTAGAAATACTACTCGGTTGGAGAACGGCCGCTTCTGTGTTAGAATTCCTTTGAAGGAACCTGTGAATATGTTAGGTGATTCATTTCAACGAGCAAAACGTTGTTTCTTATCGCTCGAGCGTAGAAATCAGAATCGTCCTTTATTTTATAATATGTACAAAGACTTTATGTCTGAATATTTTATGTTGGGTCATATGTCAGAATGCAATTTTGATACATATAATAAATGTTATTTTATGCCCCATAGTGGTGTGCTGCGTGAAAGTAGTATCACTACCAAGTTACGCGTAGTTTTCAACGCCAGCGCCCCTACTACATCTGGAGTTTCATTTAATAATATACAGATAGTAGGACCCACTGTTCAGGACGATTTATTCTCCATTTTGATTAGATTCAGGCTGTACAAATACGTTCTCTCCGCAGACATTGAAAAAATGTACCGGCAAGTAGCTGTGCATCCTTCAGATAGACATTTGCAACAAATTGTCTGGCGTGACGATCCAACTAGTCCTCTCAAGGTTTATCAACTAAACACGGTGACGTACGGGACGGCCAGTGCTCCATTTCTTGCTACTCGGTGCCTAAAGCAAGTAGGTCTTGAATGCAGTGATCAAAGTGTCGCAGAGGTCATTTTACACGATTTTTATGTCGATGACCTGTTGACTGGTGAAAATGATCTTCAAAAGGCACTCTCATTACGCAATAAGATCACCGATGCTCTTGCTTCCGCCTGTTTTCCGTTAAGGAAATGGAAATCCAATGAGCCGGCCTTGAAACCAGATAAGTCTAGTCACTCATCTCTCAATTTGAATATGGGAGAGATAGATGGGACTAAGACCCTCGGACTGTGTTGGCAAACGCAGACTGATGAACTACGCTTTTCTATAAATATTCAAATGGAGATAGCCACTACAAAGCGTGACATGCTTGCAGTTATAGCACGAATCTTTGATCCCTTAGGGTTATTGTCACCATGTGTTATTCGTATGAAACACCTAATGCAAAGGTTATGGCTGGAGAAGCTGTCATGGGATGATCAGTTGCCTGACCACGTCTACAAAACCTGGACTGATTTAGTTAACTCTTTTCCAGGACTTAACAGTCTTCACATTCCTCGTCATGTTGTTTGTGACTCATACAGTTCTTTGGAGTTACATATTTTCTCTGACGCTTCAGAAAAAGCATATGGTGCTTGTATTTACCTTCGTAGCGTTAATAAGCAAGGCGATGTTCAAGTACGGTTGCTCGTAGGCAAAAGTCGTGTTGCACCAATCAAGCCTGTAACAATACCACGACTTGAGTTGTGCGCCGCCTTAATCGGGGCACGACTTTACGAAAAGGTCATCAACTCGATGAGAACGTCTATGTCATGTGTAACATTCTGGACTGACTCCATGGTAGTGCTTGGTTGGTTGAAAATGCTGCCAAATAGGTTAAACACGTTTGTGCGCAATCGTGTCGCAGAGATTTTGGAAACAACCAACACTGCTTTATGGAGACATGTACCTACTCATCTGAACCCAGCAGATTTGATATCGCGCGGTGTTGATGTCGGCGTCATGCAAACACTGGACCTATGGTGGTTCGGTCCAGCATTTTTACAGGATAACAGCCAATCCTGGCCTTCTTTACCGCAAATGCAGTCATCACTACCAGAAGTAAAAACAAATGTTTCTCTTCATGTTACTGTCAGTGATATAACATCTAATAAAAATGTTCTAATTCAGTTTCAACGTTTTTCAAATCTTTTAAGGCTTCAACGAGCTGTAACGTATATGTTTCGGTTTATTGCTGCATGCAAAAAGCAGCGCAATTCTTCGAGCCATTTAAACACCGATGAGTTACAGAATGCCTTAAAATTCATTATTATTCAGTCGCAGAGGGAAGCCTTCCCTGAATATGATTTGTTGTTGAAAAAACGTAGTTTACATAATAAATGTTCACTTCTAAAATTTAATCCTTTTATCGACGGAGATAAAATAATGCATGTGGGTGGCCGATTATCTAATTCAGACTTCCCTTACGATAAAAAACACCCCATATTAATACAGTCCGCTCATCACTTCACTAAACTTTTATTTCGTTACGAACATATAAAATTAATGCACGCTGGGCCGCAATTGTTATTATCTACAATACGAGAGTTCTACTGGCCTTTAGGTGGTCGTAATTTAGCGAAAGCAACTTATCGCAATTGCGTACGATGTCGACGTATGAGAGGACAAACAGTTGTCCCCCAAATGGGTAATTTACCATCTGACCGATTGTCGCCAGCTGCTTTCCCATTTCAGAACGTAGGCGTCGATTACGCGGGCCCTATCAGTTCTGCTAGTCGTCAGGGTCGTGGATGTAGATTAGTGAAGGTGTACATCGCGCTCTTCATTTGTTTAACGACAAAGGCAGTTCATTTGGAGTTGGTAGGTGACCTTACAAGTCATTGTTATCTACAGGCTTTACGGAGGTTTATGTCTCGAAGGGGAAAACCTCTTAATATTTATTCGGATAACGGAACAACATTTGTTGGCGCCTATCACGAAATTTCAAAATTCTTAAAACGAAATAGCAGCTCTTTATCTGAAAATTTAGCAAACGAAGGCATTAACTTTCATTTCATACCTGCCTACGCTCCGCACTTTGGTGGTCTTTGGGAGGCGGGTGTCAAATCGACCAAACACCATTTAGTCCGTGTGTTGGGTAATTGTAATCTAACGTACGAAGAACTTAACACTACGTTAGTTCAGATCGAAGCCATTCTGAACTCAAGGCCGCTTACTCCATTATCATCGGACCCTGAAGATTTGGCACCACTCACACCTGGTCATTTTTTAATAGGACGGCCTCTTACCTCACTTCCAGACAAGGAATGTCCAAACTCTGCGAGTTATTCGACACGCCATCAACTAATTGAGAAGCTTCGGCAACACTTTTGGGCAAGATGGAGTAAAGAATATGTCAGTGAACTTCAGCAGCGAGTCAAATGGCGTTCGTGCAAGGACGCTTTGAGACTCAATTCCTTGGTGCTCATCAAGGAGGACAATTTGCCTCCATTAAAGTGGAAGTTGGGACGCGTGGTGTATTTACATCCCGGTACTGATGGGATAAGCAGAGTGGCAGATATAAGAACTGTATCTGGCGTTATACGACGTGCCTTTACTAAAATTTGCCCTCTACTTGAAGATTCTGGTTGAAAGACAAGCTTTCAACGGCTGGGGGCATGTTCAAGAAGTAAAATTGTTAAATTGGAAGATAATTTTAATATTATATGTACAAGGTTTCTAAGAGCCTAATTGTTTCTCAATACGTGTAATCAGTAATTTGCTCTGATCCATTGCCAGGCGCTTGTGTCGGCTGTCTAATGACATTACCTTTTATTATTTCTTACTTACTTTCCTACTGCTTACGGAGGATTAAACCGAGCTGCATCAGTCGCGACATATTCAAAGTTTTTCATTTAATTAGCCCCCTAATACCTTGTTACCGTTTTCGTACAACATGCCATAATGGATGTGCTACGCAAGGAATGTTTGACAATGTTCAAAGAGTGTGCTGCTGTTATTAAACTGTTGTAAACATACAATAGTAACAATAAGGCAGAAGTTATCTCCATAAATGCTCAGACAACCTTCAAGTACCAATTAAATTTATTTATTTCAAATTAGTGTCAAAGTCGTCTTACATAATTGGATTGTATTCCAATAAAACATTTTGAGAATTCGCTGGAAAACAGAATGAAAAATAATAATTTAAAGAATGAATAAGAAATCAAATTACAGTTACTTTAAATAAAAATTCATTTTTGTTCCTATTCCAGTACATGATGATTAAGCGTTCCTATCTATACAATTATAATGATTTTCATTATGTTAATATTATGTTTAAATAAAAAAGAAACATATTCAAATCTACATTATATTTCATATAGTAAATGGTTTCAAGGTGTGATTAATTACAGCATTGTTGGATAGAAATAAAAACCTAATTACTGATAACAGCAGCCCAGACAAACACATTAATGTCAATGTGGTATTACCAATGAGAGCGTTACTCTCACCACTGGAACCATCGTTAACTCAACACCACGTGTTTGCCACCAAATCGCAACCTAGGGATTTGCGATTCAGGCTTCCACTTCTATGATCTAAAGTTAGAATTCTGTCATGCAGCTCAAGTCTTCAATATTTTACGGGCATTTTTAAGATAAAATCTCACTCACAATAACGGTATAGGAAAACATTTGAAAAAGCTGCACTGGTTCGCAATCTGTATGATGTTCTCTAAGCAGTGTGAATTCTGCCAACCCGTACTTAGCCAGCGCGGAAGACTATGTCTTAACCCTTATCATACCGAGTGAAGACTAACATAATCCAACCATAGAAAAAGTGACGCTAATGCTATGAGTCCTATAGTTTTCAAGTAATAACTAACTTGTAGTAATAATAACAAAAAAATATTCTTCACATACGGATCTCAATGTATGTTGTGGGTAACAGACAGTTACAAAGACGACGACAATCAGGTCGATACGGTGACAATTGTATAAAATA
>DVQD01000017.1:0-10131 GCA_018239605.1 Pyrrhopyge kelita
GGTGTAGAAACAACCCAACTACGCGTAATACGTCGCCGGGCTTTGCGATTATATTCAACCTAATGTTGGCAATGAAGAACATCATCGTAAATGAAACAAGAAAGGAAAGAAAGAAAGAAGAAACCCAAACACATATCGAACATAACAAATCGAACGCCGACAGCAGAGACAACGAAAAGTGGAACAATCATAACATCGATAAACCTGCCATTACGATATCTGCTGACATAAAAAATAGCAATAATAATTTAACTGTTTTAACAGTGCGCTAACAACGAATGATGTAACAACAATAACATCGATAGAAATGCTCACACGGTTAGTAGTGATGAGTAAAAGTAAATATATGCCGAACATTAAAAATATCGTTTTAAGGTTTCCGTGCAAGCCTTACCGCTCAATCTATGTAGCAATGAATCGCACGTGGTATTAATGCTACGTTCAGCTACTGCTTCTCACAGGGGTAAGTTAACATTGTAGTTTTCCACTGGCTGCAATCCCGGAAAAAATTCCTTTACTTCTACCTCCTTTATTAGCGTCGTCATATAAATATGCTCGTTTACTAATGATATTTTGTAACTGGACCTCTTTTAGTAAAGATGACTCAGGTGTACGCACTTCGAAAAAAACTGGGACAGCATAAAAAGAAGATTCGTCAAGACCACAATTTCCCTTACCAAAATACTTTGTATTCTTATCCATAACCAGTCAACAATAACTTTACACATACGAGTATGAAAGTTCATAACTCTAACAAAATTGATTCTGTCAACCGGAAATAAAACAAAACATACAGTATCTCAAGCGTTGCAATCGCAGATATTTAAATTATCGATTATACGGCTATCGATAATGTGGATAATTTTTTTTATTTATTTATTTATGTACACACAGAAATGATAAAATATAATTGATGTGAACAGTTGTACAAAGGCACTACTTATTCCATATTGAAATATCTTCCAGTAGGCCCGCTGGTGGAAAATTTGTTTGGTAAGGCCAACTTAGTGCGTACAATTACAAAGAAACAATACAATTATATCGGTACATACAGTGTTGATATTATAATATATATTAATATTCACATAAATATACACATATATAACATCATACATAAATAAATATATAGTTATATAATACTTAGTTTATACAATATATTTCATCTAATAATAACATAAATAAAGAATGGGGAATTAAAAAGTATATACAAAACTATAAAACACCCATATAAACAGAAATAAGATTAAACACACGAACGTAGATAAAAATCTTTGACACGTTTTTTAAATACTGAGACAGTCTCCGATTCTCGTATATTAGGCGGGAGTGTATTCCATAATCTTGCCGCGTGAAAAGTAAAAGAATTTGAGTAGAAACCTGATTTATGACTGGGAAGGCTAAGGAGGGTTCTAACATGTGACCTGCATGGCGTGTCACGAGGACGGGTAAAGGAAAATTGACTTCTGAGGTACGAGGGAGAGGAAGGACTGTGAAGGATGTTGTAAAGGATACACAAAACCCGAGTGTTTCTGCGAAATCGGATAGGGAGCCACTTGAGATCCTTGCGAAACTGAGATATTCTGTCGAATTTCTTCAAACCAAAAATGAAGCGAATGGATAGATTTTGCAAGCGCTCAAGCTTATTTAACAGCCCCTCAGTGGCATCCAAATAACAGGCATCAGCATAGTCTAATATAGGCTGGACTAGCGTCTGGGTAAGAGAAACCTTAGTTCTTAAAGGTAAGGCATTTTGTAGACATTTTAGCGCGTGTAATGTGTAATGAACTTTTCGGCTGACATTAGTTACATGCGCGGTCCATGACAGGTGTCGATCTAGTATGACGCCAAGGTTTTTGACGGTGTCAGTGTACGGTAGAGGAACGCCATTAAAATTCACTGAAGGTAGGGTGGACAAGTCGAGCTGGTTATAAAAGTACTTACTGCCTATTATTATTACCTGGGACTTTGCGGGGTTTACGGAAAGTCCGAATGAATTAGACCACTCACAGATACGTTTTAAATCAGAGTTCATCGCTTCAATTGCCTCCAAGGTGTCTTCCAGAGCAAAGTGTCGATATAGCTGCAAGTCGTCTGCATAGAGATGGAAGTTAGAAGTTAAGACACTCGTAATTGAGTTTATGAAAATAGAAAATAATAAAGGGGAAAGTACGCCACCCTGAGGCACGCCCGCAGTGGTGTTAGACCAATCGGAGATAGTCTCACCAAGGCGAACACACTGCGACCGACCCCGAAGATAAGAATCGAACCATTTAATGGAGGTTAAGGAGAAATTCAAAGATTTAAGAATTTGAAGAAGAATGTCGAAATCTACTGAGTTGAAAGCGCTGCTGAAGTCTAACAAGACAAGTAAAGTAAGGGACTTGTTGTCCATTGCGCGGCGGATGTCGTCAGTAACCTTAAGTAGAGCAGTGACGGTACTATGTCCGGGTCGAAATCCTGACTGGTAAGGAGAGAGTAAAGAATTCGTCAAAATAAAAGAAGAAATTTGTTTGTGGATGATATGCTCGAGAACCTTAGAGAGAAAGGGTAAAATAGATATGGGACGAAAATGGGACAAAGCAGATGGATTAGAGTTCTTGGGCAAAGGAATAATCAGGGCTTGCTTCCAGACTGTAGGAAAGGAAGAGGAAGATATCGAAAAGTTGAAAATATGAGTCAAAATAGGGAGAAGTAATGGAAGGATTGGAGTAATCATTCTAGAGCAAAGTCCATCATTACCAATAGCAGTGGAAGAAATGGCCAACAAAGACCTTTGAACATTTTCACTAGATACAGTAGAAAGATGAAATGAAGGAAGACATGTATGTGGAAGATATGACAGAGTATTTAGGGTATTTGATTTAATGAAAGGGTCGATGGTTACGGGCGGAACAGTAAAATATTTATTGAGGTCATTCGCTTGAATATCATTACAGACGCTAATTGGAACTTTGCCGATACCGACAGAACGCAGGAACTTCCACGTCTCAGTAGAATTTCGATTAATGAGAGAATCATAAAAGTAGCGTCGTTTAACATCCCTGCACAAACGACTGCAGCTATTCCGCAAGTTTTTAAAGCGGTTAAGGTTAGCTTCAGAACGACAACGGTTATACCTCCTCTTGGCTCTGTCTCTCTGATACATTAATTCTCTAATTTTAGGCGTGATCCAAGGCGCAGATTTCCTTTTTATCCTGACTCGTCTTTGCGGTGCGTGCCGGTTGTACAAGTCCAAGATATAATTGTTAAACATACAGACCTTGTCATTAACACTGGTACAAGCAAGAAGAGGTGACCAGTCCATTACACTCACATCACGCTTCAATGCCTCCAAGTCCACACCTCTAAAGTTGCGAAGAAGTAGGTATTGAGGCTTTTGTTTAGGTGGGCGAAGACGATAGGACAGATATATTAGATCATGATACGAGAAAGATGCGGGTACTTGTCCATGAGAAACAACACAATCAAGAGAGGAAACAATCATCAGATCAAGTAAAGAAGGTGTAGAATTAGGAAAATGATGTGTAGCAGATAGCGGAAGTACATGAAGATTAAAAGAAGATAATAAAGTCAAGAGTTTATTACAACGAGAATCATTTTTAAATAAACAAGTATTGAAATCTCCCATGAGGACAATATGTTCATAAAGTGGATTATAAGTATCAAGGAGATTTTCAAGTGTATCAAAATAATCTATGTTAAGATTTGGACTGTAAAACACGGCTAATAGCATTTTCGTGTGGTTGAGGACGACTTCAATAAATAAAAATTCAGCAGATTGAGAGTACAGCGAGGGTGAGGAGATAAGAATCTTATAAGATAAGTCGTGACGCAGGTATATGGCAACCCCACCACAGCCTTTACCCACCCTGTCATTGCGGATAAGGACAAAGCCAGGCAAGGCAAACTGCACGGAAGGAAGCGATGGTTTAAGAAATGACTCAGAAATGAGTAAGCCATCTAGATGTGCGCTATTAATGGATGCTAGAAGATCAGAATAATGGCGAGGAACACTCTGGGCATTGATATGGGCTAAGTTAAAATTGTTAGGGAAGTTATAGCGAAGAGAGGATATTTCATCAGGTAAACATAAGTTAGCAGAGGAGTCACTTTCCGCGCTAGCAAAACTATTGGATGAAGATGAACATGAAAAGAAACTGTCTTCAAAGGCGTCTTGTAGATCCAGGTTTATTAATTATGTATGTATTATATATAATGAAATACTTATTCAGTATATAAATGTAGTAAATACTCTGTGACGTAAAGAATTACTATACAATATATGTATGTATATATGCCTATATCTTGCAAATACAATAAATGAGTATACGTACTTGAAACCCAAAAGATATATATGTGCAAATAAATAATAAAATATAAAACCCAAAAAAAAGTATGTATATGAATATCAAATTAAATAAATATAGATGTATATAGACTGCCAACCACCAAGCAATGCTGCACTGGAAGTTATTTTAGTATAAAACACACATGAATACAAAAACACATAAGAAGGACCATTAAATACAATAAAAGTTATTTTCTTATGATCATTGACAACAAACAAGAAACTGCACGCAGCGTAAGGGACACTTTTGCTAGTTCAGGGGTCGGCCACCGGCGGCTCGCGAGCCACATGCGGCTCTTTAGTTCGTAACAACACGCCTGTAATCCTCGAAGAGGTAGGCAGAGGAAAGTAGTACTACACTCCCGCGTTTCACCAGTTATGTTTAGGACACATTATGGAGTGGGTGGCGAGCCATATATGGGGCACAAATCCCGACTCCGAGCCATTACAAGAAAATCTAATTTAGATTAATCTAATAGTACTCGACCTAGGAATCGAACTCAGGACCTCTTAATCGGCAGTCGCGCTTGGAACCAACACGACCAACAAGGCAGTCAACTCTTTAATTCTATAAACGAAAATATTCATTTTATCAAAATCAAATTATTAGTAATTGATTAACGAGGATTAGGCACCGATTCTATCTCTTAGCCAATTGTACTCCCTTTCTGTGGCTCTTAAAATTTTGAAATTATGTAAATTGTAATTATGGACTCAAAAGGATGCCGACCCCTGTGCTAGTAGATCGCAAAGATAACGTCGTAAGTATTGAGCAGTCTCTCACGCGAACAACATTATCGGTGTTCTTTCTGTCAAGTGTTGTCATATGTTGTTGATTACATTGACATTTGAAACGAATATTGTAAACAATAATTATAATGAACTTTGAAAGTATACAAAACAAAACAGAATGTGAACTGAACGTAACAATCATAGAAAACAGTGAATGTATTATAAATCTACCGACATCAGTTGTGTGCAATAGAAAGTATAACGCGACCGATTGTAAAAGGTGCATAACAAGTTAATGAAAAGTTAATTAATTTACGTTAATTGCGCCGCCTAGTCTTCCGAGGAGCGATAGTGGCGGACCTGGTGCCGATATCTTTAGAACTGGGATGTTCTTCAGAAGGTCCAGGGCTATTAACTGAGCTGCAACTAGTGGGATACTGATGGATAAGTGACTTCAATTCAGGCATAGAATCAATCTTCCGCCGGGCTTTGTTCGGGAGAATGATGACAATTCTTCCTTCAGCTGACCAGCAGTGCGTTATGCCGAAATGTTTGCGAGCCATAGTAAATACTTGGTGCCTAGCCTTTGTCAAGAACTCGGAAATCGTTATGCCGGAACCTTTTAGAGCTGTTTTGCTGTCCCAGACGAGGCGGCGGCTCTCCATGTCGGCAAACCTGACGAGAACTGGACGTGTCGATGCCTGGGGAGATCCGAGACGATGACATACTTGTATGTTTTCTAACTTTACATCAGTCATCTTCATTCTGTCGCATAATACAGTGTGAACTGATTCAACCAGCTTCTCATTAGGCTTCTCAGGAAGACCATGGAAAAGGAGGACTTTCCGTCGCATTGCAGTTTCGTGTTTGTCAATACTCAGTGAGAGGAATTCTAACTGTGTTTTAATTAGTGTTAGTGACTGACAAACAAAGGATTTGAAGTCATGAAACTCTGTGAGTAGAGAGGTGATATCCGGGTTAGCAGTGCTGTGTCCTGCTGCGGCCTTCTGCAGCTTCTCCTCATACTCACGCATGCGAGTGCCAAAAAATCTCTCCAACTCCTCCAAATTGTTGACAAGCTGCTGATCCATCTCAAACGTGTTTTGCAAGATGCGGTGTACAGGTAATATGATTACGTACAGTGATTGCTGGTGTGGCTGTAGACTTTAGCACATTTGTTGATAACTTTAAAGTGTTTTAAATATTAAAGATAAAAAAAATCGTAGAGCGCACTGTAACTTTTATTCCACTTGTAACTGGTATTTCCTCAGATAGTTCATATTCGTGTTGAACTCAACATCAACACCTCAACTCAAGTTCAACACCTAATGATAACACGATTACCGTCTACTCATAAAATACCATAAAAAATCATAAGTTGATCCACGGTGATAGTTAAAGGTACATAATGAACTTTAATATCTAAGATTAGAACGATATAAGTTTTAGAATATGTATCAATCCAAAAGTTTCTGTAAACACTGTATAAACACTATATTTACCTACGTATGTGTGTAAAATGTTTGTAATAAGGTTTTAATGTTGTTGATCATCATAATCGTCAATATCGTCAGCCTATTGCAGTTTATTGCTACACTTAAGGGTTACCCCACACATGATCCCCACGCTGGGCGTGCGGGTTGGAGATGGCAGAACACAGCTTCTCGTACCAGCTACACTGCCTAGCCTGCCTGCCTAAGCAAATCGCGCCATATAGACACCTGCCAGCGCCGACTTTAGTCGCCTCCAACGATACCCTGTAGCTCGGCACGAGGTCAGGAATTGTATTATTACGGCCTGTTCACGACCTTGCCGCTGTGAGCGGCGGCTCAGCGCGGAGCGGCAGTCGGTAAAATCAAAATCATACAAATTATTAATTATTTAATTATTTTATTTACACACATATATATACAAACATTACAGACACATAAATTATCCAATGCGTTTGTACATTTTTTCCAAATAATCACCTGCCGCTTTGCGAAACACAACAGGAGAAGAAAAAAATAAATCTAATTTTTGATCCGCGGCCACAATGCCGTTTAGTAAAGTGAGTCCACGGACCAACGGTGATGCTTTTGCCAAGGCAAGTCTGCGTGCCGGTATCACAAGAAGACTATGATGTCTGGCTCTAATATACTTGTCTGGGACATTCAGTTGAATCAGTTCTAACACTGTCGGGTTGTATACGTTACCTCTAAGCAGCTCAAAAAAGTACACTACCAAGGACATATCTCGGCGAGTTTCCAAGCAGTTGTAACCAAGCATACCTAATAAGAATAGGCTTGGGTATATATAAGGGTACCCTACAAAATATCCATACTGGCGAAAATATAGCCACCTCAAAAACTTTTTTTGGAGTTTTTCCAGCATGAGCTTATATTTTGCCTCATGGGGACTCCAGATAACTGCATTACATTCTAGTTGGCTTCTCACAAAGCTGTTATACAACATTTTGATTGTAGTAACACCTTTGAGATGTTGCGCTTGACGCATCACAAACCCTAACGAACGATAAGCTTTCAAGCACGTTGTTTTGATATGCTCCGAAAAATTTAGATCTTCCCTTAAAAATACTCCAAGGTCTGTTATGGATGTCTGACGCACTAAGTCCCTGTTATCCAGCATATATTTAAATCTAAGTGGGTTTTGCTTTCGCGTAAAGGTTAATACAGAGCACTTATCCACATTGAACTCTAGCCTATTACGTCGGCTCCACTCCATTATGTTATCTATATCTCTTTGTAGTAGAAGACAGTCAGAAGTATTTTTTACCTCCAAGAATAATTTCAGATCGTCTGCAAATAACAGACAACGCGCCGCATTGACTACATTTGGCAAATCATTGATGAATATTAAAAATTCCAACGGTCCCAGGTTCGATCCTTGACCAATTCCAGAGAACGTCTGATACTGCTGTGAGATATATCCTTTATACTGCACGTACTGCCTCCGGTTACGGAGGTAGCAAGAGAAAAATTTTAATAATGAAGGAGAAAATCCGGCAGCTGATAGTTTTTGGAGAAGAATGTCATTATCGACAGTATCAAATGCTCTCCGAAAATCAAAGTAGGCGGTATCAACCTGAACGCCTCTATCAACTGCCTCAATCGTATATGATGAAAAGGACAATAAGTTAGTCATCGTAGATAGCTTTTCCCTAAAGCCATGTTGTGAATCAGCAAGTCGATTTTCTATTTGAACTTTTATAACCTTACAAAGCACGGATTCAAATAACTTGCCAAATACAGACAATACGGCCACTGGTCTATAGTTACTAACATTCGTTCTGAAATTATTCTTTGGAACCGGTACCACACGGGAGAGTTTCCATACTTCTGGATAAGTATAATTACTTAAACAAAGATTATAAATATATAACAAAGGGGCTATAAGTACCGAACGGCAATCCCTTGCTATATACGGAGGGATTCCGTCAGGTCCCGCGGAGCGCTTCGGTTTTAACTTATTAAAAACATCTTCAAGATCTCTACGTGTTATTGAATAAATATTAACGAATGTATTAAATTCATTAACATTATTCAACATTGCCCGCTGTGAATCAAGTTGAGGTTGTTTTGTACTGTACACTGATTGAAAGTAGTTAGCAAATAACTGTGCGCACTGATCGTCAGGAATATATGTTCCATTTTCTACAATTATTTTAGAAGCACCCTTTTTGCCTCGCTTAGATGACACATACCTCCAAAAAATCGAAGGGTTATGTCGAATGTCGCACTCCATTTTGTCCCTGTACACGTTATAGTCTGTCCTAATGTTCAATTTGACAAGCGCCCTGTACCGCGAAAACTTAACACGATACATAGGATGTTTTGTTTTTTTAAATAGTCTATGATATAAAGATTTTAATTTTATGTTGCGTCTTGTTAATGGCGTGTACCACACAGGGTAATGGTACCCGGGTCGCACAGCTACACGCTGTTTACTTGGAACACAGCTATCTATGCATTTATTAATTATGTTATAGAATTCAGATACTATCACATTTACATCATTAGTACTGTATAGGAATTTCCAGTCAATTTTAGCTATTTTTGTATATAACCCCCTGAAATCTGCCCTGGTAAAATCCCATTCAACATCAGAACTGACCACAGACAAGTGCCCGCCGTCGTTTTTTAAAAACTGACGTTCTATTTCGATCTCAAGCGGTGGATGGTATGGATCGACACTAATAATAACATCTACAGGTTTTTGAACGGATACTTTTCCGAGTGCTGAAGTGACCAAAACTAAATCAAGCATGTTACCGTTCATGTTAACAATTGGATTCACCTGCTGTAACTCGCAACGCGCCAGGAGATACTCAAAATTCATATTAACACTTACACTAGAAGAATTCATGTTAAAGTCTCCACAAACTAAAATTTTATCAAATTTACAACACAATGATTCTATTATCCTATTTATATACTGATAAGACTCTTCATCCGTGTTCGGTGGTATGTAAACACATACAAGGGCCGATATGAAGTTTCTATGTAGGTATAAACTGGCACATATTACTTCGCACTCTGTCGATGTTGCAGTCTGTACGTCTATCTGATAAATTTCGTACCGTGATGATGCTATTATAGCTACACCCCCTCCTCGTCTACTACCAGGTCTGTCAGATCTTATGATGTTATATCCAGGTGGAACAACTTCCGCGTCTTCAATACTAGAATTTAACCAAGTTTCTGTTAAGAAAACCAAATCAAAGCGTGTAGAGCTTAATTCAAATGAAAGCTTTTGTAGCTTTGTACGCAGCCCTCTGACATTTTGATAATAAATAGATAAATAGGATTTATGTTGTACTTTCTTGTGAAGATGCAGCCTGGTTCTCAGTGACGATTGGTTTTCTGGAGCTTTTGTAATAAGGTGCCCTTTTGCGAAACCACTCATTTAATTCTGCATTCGGAGGCCAATTCTGTGCACTCATAAAAAAGTTAAAAGCACTTTCAGGTACATATATTACGAAGGATGCGTAATGTTGATGTTTTAATTCCAACTTTTCCACCACGTAAGGAATATCCGTTGGCCTCTTCTTC